>APFE030782012.1:98002-133897 GCA_000404065.3 Pinus taeda
TGACATTCTCTTATTTCTTTGAACTTTTACCCAGTAGCGACAAATATGGTGAAGTCCTTGATTGGGCATATACAAAGACCAAGTTATTTAGCAAAATCAATGTTTATACAATTGTGAATACTACCAGAATCTATAAGTATATTGACAATTCTATCTTTTATGAGTTCTTTGAGCCTTAGGGTTTTAGGACATAGTCTCTCCCTCATGTTTGTTGATGGTCTAGTAAGTTTAATGTTCCTTCTTGGAAATTGGCTCTTATTTAGAAGATGTGGTGGAACGTATTTTGCAATTGCTTGTTGTTCTTGATTTCCAAATGAGTTACTATTTTCATCAAGGTTTTTCCAATCACATGAGATTGCAGCTAATGACAATTCCTCAGAATTTGAATCTTCACTATGTAACAATGATTCCTTCATCATGCTCTTGTACTTCAATTTGTTTCCCATCTACTATTTTATAGTAGCGCAAGGATGCGTCTTCACATTTATGGTCTGGCGTCCAGTTTTCTCCACATTTGCAACAATTATTTTTCTTTTTCATCTTTTTTTTTGGCTCATTACTTGAAGTGTCTGATTCCTTCTCGACTTCATAAGTATACAATTTCTTGTTAAGACATCTGTGTCTTGATGTCCATTTGTCTCCACAATACCTACATTTGTTAGTTTCCTTTTTTCCCAAATGTTGTTGTTGGTCTTCGATCTTGGCCTTAGGGTTGGATGGCAATAGATTCTAAGTTGGTACTCAGAGTTGTGGGCTAGACTTATGGAGATGATTGTAGTCCAAGGTGAAGCTCAGCATGAGCTCTCAGGCATTGAGAGTACTAGAGGCTCAGGTGGCATTGGGATCCAAGTGGGGTTTCCTATCAGATACCAGAGATGTGGGTTGGCTATGGCATCAATGAAACAGTTGACCTAGCGGCTGAGCGCATACATTCCTTAGGGGACTTCTGATCTGCAGTAGTGGCCAAGCAGTTTGTGAGTAGACTCCATGGGTTGTCTTGGCATGTTGGTAATGCATGGGGCCGCAGGTTGATTAGTACAATCTAGAAGGAGCTTGTAGGAGGAGGTGGCATCGATAGGTGATTAGACAAGGCATTATATGGAGACGATGCTCTTTCATTGTTGTGTTATGCACAGGAGGTACTAAGGATTGGCACAATAGTGTTATTTCCATTAGCATGTACGGAGGTAGGCCGCTCAGGTCTACCAGGGCAAATGACGAGGTGTAGATCACATCATGGTGGGTTCGCTAGTAAAGGGGTGAATGCATTAGCACATGTGGGATACCAGATGATATTGGGTGGTACGACGGTAGGCGATGGTGACCAACAGTGCAAGAGGTTGTGCCATGGAGTTCAATGTTATGCAGAGGAGTGCGAGAGTATGTGCTTGTGTAAAGCCGAGTATGGTGATGCATAGCAGGTTGTTGGAGCATCTCCCCTGGAGAGATCTGCTAACGGGGACAATAAGCGTATCATTGGGTTGGGCTTACCCAAGATCGATGAGGGCACTGGCGAGCATCTCTCCACATATCCAGACTCACACGCTTATTCCTCCCTCATATTGTTTACATCCTTTGAAGAACTAGTTGTTGTTCCTCGACACTCTGAGCAAGAGCAGCAGGGTGCAGGGAGCTCACTTGAATAGTGTCGATCTTTTGCAGGGGTAGCACATTCTCCACCTTTGAGCCCACACTTAGGGAGATGCCTAACACCTTTTGGTCGAGATGTTTTGAGGTGCCTCAGGAGCATATATAACGGGTGGTGGACCCTCCTTACAGACGGATGTTTAGAATCCAGGCAATATTGGGGAGCGCCTTCAGGAGACGGGATGAGAGAGCTCATTGTGGGGTATGTTAAGCACAGGGTAGTTTTGGATACACCAGATTGATTCATGGGGTATGGGGTCTTTATACTGAGTGCATGCAGGAACCAGAGACACAGCACAAGTGGGCTCCAATTGTCATCAGGACTATGCCCCAACAGATCTGGTCATGGGATTCAGGGATTCAATTGGCTTATAAGACATTCCATTCTGTGATGACCAGGATCATGGGAGAGGGTAATCTAGTTCACATTGGGTGTGACGCATGGGAGACCAATGAGACCTCCATTATATGGTGAGGTAGATTTATCCTGTTGCTGCTCAGGATCGAGATGGGCAATGGATAGGTAGACATTGACATCATGGAGATGCTTGTGCACGATGAGCTTGGCCTTCACAAATATTCTGCCATCCAATTCCAAGAGGGGAGGATACATTATGACAATAATGGGTAGTCTGTCATAGTTAGAGTGGCGCAGTGTCAGCATGGTGGCACCCTTTTGAGGCTAGCATGGGATCCAGGTATAACAAGATTTCACGATTCAACTACCCTCAGGGGTCAGTTGGTTTCTACAAGGGGAGATCATTCAGATCTTCCATTGGGTTTTAGTGATTTGTTGTTGACATGGGGAGCGTCACTAGTATGGCAAGACGTTCAACAACGAGGAGTTGTTCAATGGCACATTTGGGACCCTGGCTTTAGCTAGGCCAACTTTTGGAGCAGCAACATATTGCTTGAGGAAAAGCAATTTTTGGCAGGGAGGACTGTAATGTTCCCAAATTTTGTGAGTGCAAAATCCATTTAGGAGTTTTGCCATTTTTTGTTGATATTAAATTAAAAAGGTAGAAAATATTATTTTGTGGAGAAAAGTGGAGATTATTATTTTAATGGAGAATGGCGGAAAATGATAGTTTATTGGAGAAGGGAGGAAAATTATTATTTTATTGGTAAATGATGACATATTAATATGTTTTTGAGAAATAAGGCAAATTATTATTTTATTCAAAATGGTAGCAAAATTCTCCTAGTGGAAATTGGGCCCCACAAATAAAATAATAGGGAAAATGAGGATCTAGAAGCTAGAGGGAGGCTCCATGTAGAATTATAAAAGGAGGAGAAACTCAATGGAAAGGCTATGCTATTTATCTCATTGACAAATTGAAAGGAGCTCAAGCGAAACTTACACTGATTTAGGTGGACTTCGAGTGCCACCACAGTTAGCTTACAGGAAAGATTATTTTAGATCTTCCATTGGTGCCCAATTGGTTTGGTTGTTCAATGCAATATCAAAGATCTAATCAAAAGTTGTTGCAAGAATTGTTGGTATCATAGTTTTGTAGTTACCAGTTTATGTTTCCTACATCAAGGGGCCAAGTATAATTGTTTTGCTAGCAGAGCCAAGCACCAAAGACCAAATGTGGCTAAGTTTTTCTCAGAAATGGGGAGTTCGAACCAGGAATAGAGGCTGTACATTCTGGGTTTAGTAAAGGTCAAAACCACGCCAATAGAGGACAATTTCCGAGTTATAATTAGAGCACAAGTTTTTCCTGCTTGAGATGCTGCAATTTTGGGGTGAGATTTGCTGAGGGAGAGGACTTGAATCCCTTGTTTCTGTTGATTTTTGGTAGCATCAGACGTGCTTTAAACCTCAAATTTTGCAGGGAGGCTTGGGCACATGTATTCCAAAGAACCCAGAAAGCGCTTTGGGAAATTCCACCCAAAAACAGTTTCATTAAAATAATTAATTATTTTTAATGGGACCCTAAGTCTAAACTTAGGAAAATAAAATAATTAATGGGTATTAATCTAACTGTGGGTGTAACTTCTAGAAGAAGACGAGGATCAAGAAGAAATGATCTTAGCCATTGATTAGCTTCTAATCTAGGCCGTTGAATGTCAACGAGTAGATTACTTAAGGAGGCTTGAGGGTCATTTGGAAATACACGCACACAGAGTTCAGAAGTTCGATTTTTTGAAGTAGAGTAGCTGCCAGGAGAATTTCGATAGTGAGCTTTTGCAGAGAGGGGCAGAGAGAGTTTTGGTTGGAGGATCTTCTCCGAAGCCAAGAATACTCAGCAAAGAGGTGGAGAGACACATAGAGGAGGCAATGCAAAGGGCAGAGAGGGTGACGCAGAGCCGGGAAGGGCTCACGCAGGCCCCACACAGAGAAGCACAACAACTTCCAGCGCAGAGGTTTGAATTTGTTGAGGGAGCTGACGTTTCTGAGCCGGGAGGGCTGGTAAAGGCTTCTGAACACAGATTTATTCTCAGTTGAGCTGATGTGGTGACTTAGAGGCTGACGCAGGGCCCACGCAGAGGCATCGCAAAAGTAGCGAAGGAACTCGCAATTCAGCTACCAGATTAGCCGAGACTTGCAGTGTAGAGTGAGGTAATCTCACTAGTTTCTTTTGCTAAGTGATTTTCTCTGTAACTGGATTTTCGGGAGGGCATCCAGTAGTTGCATTAAAAAATACTTCAGCTTAGTAATAAAAACCCTCAGATCTGCTGCACCAGTTTTCCCGCATTGGGTTTTTTCAGGGACCTTTGTCCAAAAACAACTGTCGCTTGTGTGTATCTTTCTCTATTGTTCAGTTTCTTGTTTTAGCATATAATTTAAATGGTGTAGCTGCAGTGTATGTATTTCGATGTTTGCTATAGGAAACTGCAAATAACTTGTTCATGTAAATCTAACAGTAGAAGAAATATCATCAGTGCTGCAGTAGGAATTCCCGGGTTTAAGGAATTTTCTCATGGTATCGGAGCGAGTGCAAGTGAAGCAAGAAGAACAATGCCAAAGAACCTAGCGCTGAGCAGAAAAGGAGGTCGAAAAAGCTGCAGAAGGAAGTAGTTCGAATCCCCAGAGGGGTTTGCGCAGTCCTAGTAGGAGCGCTGATTTTTGAGGCAATGTCTCTTTGAGTGAGTCGACAAAGAGAAGGGCTTCCAGATCGAAATCTTGTCGTGGTAGAGGGCTCAACGCTAGGAAGAGCTGGTGGGACGCAGTTTTTCTGCAAGCCATTTTTCTTGGCAGAAAGACGTTAGAAGAGAAGAGAAGCACTGTGAGGGAATTTTTCCTCAGAAGACTTCCTGCCAAGAAGTCTGTTTTCTTATTGGCTAAGAAGCTACAGTAAGAAGCAAAGAGGAGCAGTTCGACAGTTTTTTGTGGCAGAGATGGGAACCAATGGATTGAAGGATCAAGATAGACTGGATGGAGCATCCAACTATGTCAACTGGAAGGCAAGGATGTCATTCCTTCTAGATGAGCATGCTCTCAAGACATATGTCGACAGCGTGGTGGTTGTGCCTGCAGATACAGATCCGTTGAAGAAGTACAAGGAAAAAATGGCGAAGACAAAGAGAATGATCCTTGACGAACTGAAGGACCATGTAGTCTGTCACATCGCTAGCAGAGGAACGACTAAGGAGATGTGGGGTGCGTTGTCTATGCTGTATCAGGGATCTTCCGAGTAGCGGAAGATGTACTTAGAGCAGAAGCTAAGATCTGCTCGGATGCAGAAGGGGCAGCGCATAGATCTGTTCCTCACGAAGCTTCAGGAGACCCAAGATGAGTTAGTAGTTGTGGGGAATACACCTTAGTCTTCGGAGATGGTAAGACTAGCCCTCAATTCTATCTCAAATGAGGGGCAAGTCCTTGTCCAGAGTATCTTGGGCAAGGCGACTTTACTGAATTGGGATGAGATGTGGGTATCTCTTAAGTAAGAGGAGTTGAGGAGAGATCTAGTCAAGTGTAAGCTTGACGAAAGCAACAACAGTGGGTCGAAGCCCAAGGAAGAGGAGGAGAATGCAGCCCTTGCACTGAAGGGCAAACGAAGGCGAAAGAAGGACGTCTCGAAGATAAAGTGCTTTAGGTGTGGTGAGATGGGTCACTATGCAACACAATGTCCTCTCAGGAAGAAGGACAAAGATGAGAAGCACGATCCGAAGGCTGCACCCGCGAAGATCGAAGAGGAGGAGTTCGCCATGACAGCCAAGATACCTCCAGGAGAGAGGTGGGTTGATTTAGAGTTGTAGTTCGAAAGAGCTACATATGGGTAGCATCCTTGAGGAACCCACCTCTCAGATCAATTCCTTGCTACGAGAGCCCATATCAGAAGTAGCAGGATGGACTAGTGTCGGATGGTGCCAGGGACTGTTGGAGAGACAGTTAAGTGGCTAGGAGCGCCAAAGACTGAGCAGCGCAAAAGATTCAGAGGGTCGGCACAGAGACTAGCAGTAGTCAGCATCAAACATTCACATGATATCATACTGAACACAGTTAGTTCAGTAATTTGGGATGTTTTTCCGTTGCTAATGCAGTAGCAGCATCAGTTTGCAGTGCAGAGGCAGTTGAAAGTGGTAGTACCAGTAGCAGCATGCATGCAAAAATTCAGAGGGAGTTGCAGTACGGATGCAGTGCTGACAATGGCAATACATATGCAGCGTTTGCGCAGTGGTTGATGGATAGCATGTCAGACATCAACAACGCAGAGGACGATGTTATGAAGTCAGGGTGATGCTACTTAGGAGGCATTGCTAGAGCACATCCCTCGCTAAGAGGGAGTGTTGATTTATGGTAGCATCATATGTGCTCTAAGTCTCAAATTTTGCAGGGAGTCTTGGGCACATGTATTCCAAAGAACCAGAAAGCGTTTTGGGAAATTCCACCCAAAAACAATTTTATTAAAATAATTAATTATTTTTAATGGGACCCTAAGTCTAAAATTAAGAAAATAAAATAATTAATGGGTATTAATTTAACTGTGGGTGTAACTTCTAGAAGAAGACAAGGATCAAGTAGAAATGATCTTAGCCATTGATTAGCTTCTAATATGGGTCGTTGAATGTCAACGAGGAGATTATTTAACGAGGCTTGAGGGTCATTTGAAAATACACACAGAGAGTTTAGAAGTTCAATTTTCTGAGGTAGAGCAACTGCCGAGAGAATTTCGATAGTGAGATTTTGCAGAGAGTGGCAGAGGGAGTTTTGGCTTGAGGATCTTCCTCAGAGCCAACGATACTGAGCAGACGCAGAGAGACACACAGAGGATAGAGAGGGTGACGCAAAGCTAGGAAGGGCTCACGCAGAGTAGCGCAACAACGTCCAGTGCAGAGGTCCGAATTTGCTAAGGGAGTTGATGTTTCTAAGTCGGGAGAGCTGGAAAAGGATTCTGAAGACAGATCGATTCTCAGTTGAGCTAACAAAATGAATTAGAGGTTGACGCAGGGCCCACGCAAGGACAGTGCAGAAGTAGTTAGGGAACTCGCAGTTCACCTATTGGATCAACCGAGACTTGCAGTGTAGAGTGAGGTAAACTCACCAGTTTCTTCTGCTAAGTGATTTTCGTTGTAACTGGATTGTTGGGAGGGCATCCAATTTGTATTCAGAAATACTTCAGCTTAATAATAAAAGCCCTCAGATATGTTGCACCGGTTTTCCCGCATTGGGTTTTTCTAGGGAAATTTGTCCAAAAACAACTGTCACTTGTGTATATCTTTCTCTATTGTTCGGTTTCTTGTTTTGGCATATAATTTAAATGGTGTAGGCTGAAGTGTATGTATTTTGACGTTTGTTGTAGGAAACTACAAATAACTTGTTCACGTAAATCTAACAAGTAGAAGAAATATCATCAGTGCTGCAGTAGGAATTCCTGGGTTTAAGAAGTTTTCACAGTCATTAGGGGAATTTTGAGGTCTAAAATGGGCCTCCTAAGAAAAATGTACAACCATAATAAACTTTATAAGAACCAATAGGATTCAAGATGATGATGTCAACCATGGGGGATGATTCACCATATTTGGAGTAAAAAAGTAAAATATAAAAAAATAATAAAATAATAAAACTACTTTTTCAACTCGTATTTTAAACTTATCTTCCTAAGGTTTTACTCAAATTTCGTGGGAGTACTCAGTGGATGCAAAATTTAATTCATTATCCAAGAAGTACCCATGTTGCATACTTTCGATTGGCCCTGCTACACGAAAATGAGAAATACACGAAAAAACATGATTGCAATCACATTTTTCATGTGTTTCTCATTTTTGTATAGCAGAGCCCATCGAAAGTATGAAACATGGGTGCTCCTTGGATGAGGAATCAAATTTTGCATCCAACGAGTGCTTCCACTCAAAATTTGAGTAAACCCATAAGGAGATAAGTTGAAAATACGAGTTGAAAAAATAGTTTTTTCCTTTTTCCCTCTAAAATTTGATGATGTAATCTAATCTTATTTTATTATTTCCACTATTATTTTATAATTTCCTTAGGGGTCCCATTTTAGACCTCAAAATTCCCCTAATGTTCTCTTGCTGGTTACATCACATAATTCTTGGGCTGAGTTTACAATAGAATTGGGACGAAGATGCTAAGGAGATAAGTCGAGTTTCTTGCTATGATTTGAGGGGTCTGAGCCAAAGTCCACTTGCTAGTACAAGTTGCCTAAATTCGAGAATTGTTGGTTGTGCATGTTGTTTAAGAGCAACAAATCTTGCACAGGGGTATTCGTTACCTACAAGGGCCACAAAATCCCTCTTCATGACCGTCCACAATTGTTTCACAGTGTTGGTTCTAAGCATTGTTTCCTATGGGCATTGGAGTAGTCAAATAGTCTAAGGGACATGTTGTATATCTTAACCGTAGCCCATTGGTTAGGCATGTGGTCATACTTAGAAATTTGGGCTATTACTCTACCACTGGGAAACGTATTGCTTTATTCAGGGTGCTGATACATCACTTCCAGAGGACTGATATATGCATATATGTACCTACTTCAGTTCGCTACCACTAATCCCAGGTTCTACCTCTCTGATCTGCTTACTGTGTACTCAAATTTTATATAAGAAAAGGTCTTCCAGTGAGTAGTATTGTTATATATAAGTAGCTTGTAATCTCTGGATTTGACATATGACATATAAATTTGCTCTTGGAAGTTCATTGTTGCTTTCTTTGAAACACTGAATGTATTGCCCAGAAAAAGAAATTTATAAGTCTCCTACAGTAGAAAGTCAACAAACTGGTTTGAATAAATGCACCACTAAAACTCCCAACTTGAAAACTCTGAAATTTCCAAGAAATTGGTGGTATTCCAAATTGGTACATTACATTTCACTACCCTTCTTTGGGTTCAATTGACCATTGGTTCTCCGGGATTTGGCACCCACACATCCTCATACCAGGGTAGGGCATGGAAATGTACCTTGGGAGGTTGATGCAGTTAAAAGAAAAGGGAAGAGCATATGATGGGCACAAGAAAAATCAAAATGAAAAACATGGCTAAGACTTACAAATTAGCACGTGGGAAACAACCAAGCATGAACTCTACTTCACTCATATGTCCCAATCGTTGATGGGTGATCAATTGCCCCATCATTAAGGGGGTAATAACTGCTGTACATCATAAAAAGCAAGCTCTCATTCCTTGAGCTACGAGTAGTAATATAAAGAAGAATAAAAAAAAGTAAAAGGCATTTAGAGGGGTGGAAAAAACAAAGGCTGAGGTATCTCATGCATCCACAATTGCTCCCTCCTCACATCTACACCCAGGATGAGGTACTGTAATGTTCCTTCCTAGAATAATTTCCCTAAAGTTAATTTCACAATTTTGCATTTTTTTACTATTATGGGGGCCCACGAAATTTTGTGGGTGAGACCTAGGAGATGGGGGCCGAAATAATTTTGTTAGTGGAATGTGGGGGCCACACCCACATGTAATACGCACCCCTTGAAGAGGGAAGTCGAAGTTGCCAATGAGAGAGATCGAAATGGTGGATGGAGGGACCCACATGGGAAGGCAAGTCAAAATTATAAATAAAAGGGGGATAGAAACTATTGGGGTCTTTTGTCAACTTAACTATTTTCTTGTTGCTCAAGTTGTTTAGCTGAGTCACAGATGTTGCTTAGAACAGAGCTTTCCAAGGGGAGAGCACGCCCTTCTTTCGGTGGACCTTGAGTGCCACCCTATGGAGGTAAATTCACTGTTGCATTGGAGGGATATTTGCGGAGATTCTTAGAGCATCTTTCAGCCATATCTCTTAGCTAATTCGTGCTCCAAGAGGATGCAGTGGAGGATCACGTGCCACTCATTTCAGCTATTTTGAAGGAGGTGTTTGTCGGGAGAAATTAAGTGTAGATGCTCCAGGGGAATGCTAAGCCTTGTGAGGAGTTTTGGGGCCAAAGATTGCCACTAGGGGGCAAATCGAATTTCTCTTCTCCAGGGCCTGTGCAAGGGACTAATTCTGGGCACACATGGGGAGTTGAGGAAGGGATTTGTGAGCTGGGTTTTGTAGGGGACTTGAGGAAGTCATCTGGGGGAGTGAAACTTAGCATTTTGGAGTGATTGGAGGGCTGCTACAATGATTTTCCAGGAAGGCCATATTTTCAAGCCAGTTGAGGAGGACGTGGTATTTGGGGGTGAATTTTGGGGGTCAGTGCTAGACCAAACCCTTTTTGGGTTTTGGTGGGTTTGTTTAGAGGAGTCTGGGGCTAGTTTTGTAGAATTTTCTGAGCACTGGAGGAGGGTCTTTCAGCAGTTTCTTTCCAGCAGACAGAGCAGTTTCTCCAGGGCAGCGCAGGGCATATTTGGGACAGCTTATTTCCACATCTGGGCATTGTATTTTCCGACCAGGGGCTTGTTTAGCTTTCCGCTGTGGTAAGTCAAGGTGCACTCCTTTCATACCCCATTATACTATTGCTCCATATATATAATAAAATGGCTCAGTTGGATGGTGTTTTTGGAGATTTTCTGGTAGTCTACTTATATTTCTAAATTTTGTGTGTTCATGTCAGTTTTTGTTTTGTTTATCATTGTATTTCCTAAGTAGGAATATTACAATGGTATCAAAGCTCATAATTTTGGCTCATCCTGTGGAAGAAGATTTAGTCTATGACACCAGAGGATAAGCAGAATGTCACTTACAAGAGACACAAGTATAGAAGCTAAGAAAGGAAACTACAAATTACTTCTGATCCAGTAACCATTGCGCTGGAGGTTGAGAGGCCAGACATGGGGGATAATGGGGGAGACAAGATAAGTAAAGAAGAGGAGTTTGCCCAACATCTTTTGAAGGCCATCAACGATTTGTTTAAGGGCATCGATGAGATGAGGCAACAAAACTGTAGCAACAACATGGGCAAGGGTATTTAGGGAGAAATTCATCTTGGTGAAGGCTTGGGTACTTTGCACCACTATGCAGCGAATACACCCAACATACCACTTGCTTCTAGTACACCACCTAGGTCAACCATCCTGACATTTCTAGCATTTGGTGTTGGAGGGCTGCAAGGGAAGGAGGAGATGACCATGGGGGGCTATTTTCATTTTGTGGAGTATCAATCCTATGGGCCTAATTTCAGGGAGGCCATCACCTTCAAGGACTTCTACCAGCTGAAGGGAAAAAATAGGAGCAAGGGACACAGTGGAGGAGGCTACACACATGCACCGAGTTACAACGCACTATGGGGAGATTATTCCTCCTGAATTTTGATGGCTCACCTAAGAGCTCAGCCAGGGTATGGGTTGAGAAGTTAGATGTCTACTTCTAGCTCAACTAGATGACAAAGGTGGAGGCAATTAAAATTGCCACATTGCACTTAGAGGGGGAAGCCCGTGATTGGTGGGTCCAGGGGTTGACCACGATGGGGCACGTGGGAGATACGACCTTTGAGGATTTCACTCGGAGGTATTGGAGCGTTTCGAGAGGAGAGACCCAGGGGAACACTTTGGAGAGATGACAAGGCGCAAACAAATTGGGAGTGTTGAGGCCTATATCTCGGAGTTTCAGAGATTTTCAATGATGGTGCCCGATTTATCAGAGGCTAGGAGGGTATTCATGTTCTTAGAGGGGCTAGCAGAGTCGCTGAGGGGTTTGGTGACGTCCAACAAGCCCACCACCTTGCACGACGCAGTGGATAGGGCCTAGGACTTGCAAGATGCTCTACCCAAAACCAAAACACAGATACCACCCAGACTGGTGTTTCAGTAGAGGAGGAGAGACACTAGGGCCCCACCACCGACAGCTAACCAGGGGCATGGACAGTCGAATGAGGAGACAAGGAGAGACCTCTAGAGGAGGAAGCTACGCTTCACTTGTCAGGAGCTTTGGGCACCAGGCCATAGATGCATAGTGCGCAAGGCCCATTGCATTGAGGTTTTCTCTGACAATGACCAGAGGGATGACATAGAGTTGGAGATAAGCAGGGCGGAGAGCGAGACACATGTTGAGAGGTGCCAACTCCACCATTACCATCAGGGGGAGCACCTTTCGCACCAGCAGGAGGGGTCCTTACATTCTTATGTGGGGTTCCGAAATTTTTTACTTTGAGGATTATAGGCACCGTGTAGGGGTAGCGTGTCTCAGTTTTGATAGGCAATGGGGCCACTCACAATTTCATCGATGCATAGATGGTTCAAAGGCAGGGTATCACTATCGAGGAGTTTGAGGGGTTCTCAGTCCTTGTGTCGAGGGATAGGACCATTCAGTGTACCCGATATGTCCCCTCTTTAACAGTGACCATGGGGAACTATTTAGTGACAAATCATTACTTCGTGATGGATGTACCAGACACCAATGTGGTGATGGGTGTCCAGTGGCTCTATTCTCTGGGACGAGTCACTACGGATTGGAGGAAGTTGGAGATGGAGTTTATGGGGCCGGATGGCAAGCTAGTTGTTCTCCGGGGCATGCATTCATACCCCCACAGGCAGTTTCAGCGCACAGGATGTAGGCTGACTTGAGACATGGGGACATTCCATGGGCGGTGGAGTTGAGGATTTTTGAGGCTGGGAGTTAGCCCAAGCTACCACACCCTGACATTCAGGCCATCCTAGACAGGTACTCAGTAGTGTTTGGGGACATACCACCAAGGCAGCTCCTGACCGAGGGTGTGAGCACACGATTGAGCTACAACTAGGGGTACAGGCAGTTATTACCACTCCATATAGACATCCCAAGGCCTACAGGGATGAGAACGAGCTAGTCATTCAGCAGCTGCTAGCACTTAGGCACATTAGGCCTATCTCTAGCCCCTTTGCTTCATCAGTTGTTCTGGTGAAGAAGAAGGATGGGACGTTACGCATGTGCATATATTATCGGGCACTCAACAAGAAGACCCTGAAGAACCGCTACCCAATTCCACATTGATGAGCAAATGGATGAACTTAGAGGAGCCAAGTACTTCTCTAAGATAAATTTGCGTTCGGGGTACTACCAGATCAGAGTGAGGGATCAGGACATCCCCAAGATGGCCTTCAGATGCCACTATAGGCATTTTTAGTTCTTGGTTATGCCTTTCAGGATGACCAACGCACCTGCCACTTTCTAGTCCTGCATGAACCATGTGTTTCGTGGGCAGTTGTAGAAATTTTTATTGGTATTCTTCGATGACATTCTGATCTACAACAAGACCTGGGAGGAGCATCTATAACACTTGGAGGTGATGTTGCGCATTTTAGAGGGGTAGAAGTTCTACGCCAACTTGTCCAAGTCCGAGTTCGGGTTGACAAAGATGCTCTATTTAGGGCATATTATTGGAGAGGATGGCGTGAGGGTGCATGTGCAGAAGATCAAGGCCATCCGGGATTGGCCGGTACACCGACTGTAACTGAGTTGAGGGGCTTTGTGGGCATATGCACCTACTACAAGAAGTTTGTGAAGGGCTTCTCACAGTTGGCAGCTCCCCTCACTGATTTGACCATGCAAGGGGCCTTCGCATGGACAGATAGGGCACAAGTAACATTTGAGCACCTCAATGAGGTGATAAGCAATTGTCCAGTATTAGCACTACATGATTTCACTTGGCCATTCACCTTAGAGTGTGATGCATCAGGTGAAGGCGTTGGCGCAGTTTTGTCACAGGATGGCCACGCCATCGCATTTGAGAGCCGAAAACTCCTTCTGCATGAGAGGTTGTAATCCATTTACGATAAGGAGATGTTGGCTATTGTGCATGCATTGGCCAAATGGCGCCATACTTAGTGGGCAACAGGTTTAGAGTGAAGACTGACCACAACAATCTTCGCCATTTGCTGGGGTAGAAGGGCCTCAATGACAGGCAACAAAAGTGGGTCAACAAAGTTCAGGCCTGCAATTTTGATATCGAGTATGTTAAGGGAAAACACCATGTAGTGATGGATGCATTATCCAAGAGGCCCGTAACACTTTCACTCATGGGCATATGCCACGATTGGAAGGTATAGTTGTTGGTAGAGTACCCCAAAGATTGATGGGCGTGCAAGATCTTCGAGGGCACCCATACTGATGAGCACTACATGGTGATGGTTGACGTCATCTACTACAAGGGATGCATATTTTTGGTGTTGGGATCACAATTGAGGGAGAAGATTCTCCACACAGCCCATGACTCCCCATTGTCAGGACACTAAGGGTTCTTGAAAACGTATAGGACGGTCAGAGAACGCTTCACGTGGAAGGGCCTCAAGGGAGATGTGTTGAGGCATGTGCAGGAGTGTGAGGCTTGTTAGAGGAACAAGGGAGAGTTGACCCATCCGGTCGGGATATTGCAGCCACTTCTTGAGGGAAAATGGGAGAGCATCTCTATGGATTTTATCAAAGGGCTTCCCATGGTGCAGGGTAGAGACTGTATATATGTGGTGGTGGATCAGTTGATCAAGTATGCACACTTCTTTTCTATTCCAACCTGGTATTCTGCTTTGCAAGTAGCGGAGATGCTTTTCAAAGAGGTCTTTCATTTGCATGGTCTTCGCAAGACCATAGTTAGTGACAGGGACAACCACTTCATGGGAGCATTCTAGCAGGAGCTTTTCCGATTAGTGGGCACAAAGCTCACCCCTAGTACCAGTTACCTCCCACAGACGGACGGTCAAACTGAGAGAGTCAACAAATACATGGAGGGATACCTACGGAACTATGTGACTAGCTAGCGGCGACCATGGATCCGGTAATTGCATTTGCGAGAGTATTGCTACAATGCCACCCATCACATGTTCATTGGTATGTCATCTTTTCATGCTTTGTATGGATATGATGCTTTGTCTTTTTCTGAGATTGTTTTTGGAGATAGTCGAGCTCCAAAGGCCAAAGATTGGATCCAAGAGAGCCAAGACATACTTAAGGCTCTCAAGGACAACCAGTTGACAACCCAGAATCAATAGAAATTGTATGCAGACACACAAAATTGTTGATTTGGGGTAGCATCGGATGTGCTCTAGGCCTCAAATTTTATAGGGAGGCTTGGTTGCATGCATTCCAAAGAACCCAGAAAGCGTTTTGGGAAATTCCACTTAGAAACGATGCTATAAAAATAATTAATATTTTTAATGGAGTTCCTAAGTCTAAACTTAGGAAAATTAAAATATTAATGGGTATTAATCTAATTGTGGGTGTAACTTCTAGAAGAAGATGGAAATCAAGCCAAAATGATCTGAGCCTTTGATTAGGATTTAATCTAGGTCGTTGGTTGTCCAACAGAAAGATATAAGAAGGGGCTTGAGGGTCATTTGGAAAACACACCGAGAGATCAAGAGATCGAATTTCTGAAGTGAGAAGTTCTCAAGAGTAAATTCTAATCGAGATTTCTTGCAAAGAGGGGCAATGAGTATCCGAAATAAGGAAGTTTTCTTGGGCCAGAGAGTACAAGGCAAAGAGGGCGAAACGACGTCCAGAGAGAGGTAGATGCTGGCCCACGCAGAACTGATGCAGTGGCAGTGCAGGCCTTAGAGGGAAATCGAATTCCTGCTGACGAAATCGAGTTTCAATAGTTGGGAGTCATGGTGTGGAACCAGGAGGCAGAAATTCGGATTTTCCAGCCAGCAGAGGGTCCAGAGAAGGAGCAATGTGATACCTAGTAG
Source organism: Pinus taeda (assembly GCA_000404065.3). Classification (NCBI taxonomy): domain Eukaryota; kingdom Viridiplantae; phylum Streptophyta; class Pinopsida; order Pinales; family Pinaceae; genus Pinus; species Pinus taeda. Next base: position 113,647 of record APFE030782012.1, read on the forward strand.
GGGTGATGCAAGAACTGCTTAGGAGTGACACAGTTCTATGCAAAGGGTACGCAGAGGCTCCAGTTCAACGTGATCAAACTCAGATTCTCCCAATGATAGGGTGAAATCATTTCACCATTCATTTTGTCTAGTTTCTCTCTGTATTGGATTTCTAGTTGAGCATCCAAGAATTGTACTCGAATTTTCTCCTGCAAAATAATAAAACCCTCACATTTTCTACATCGATTTTCCCGCATTGGGTTTTTCTGGGGACATTTATCCAAAAAAAACTGTGTCTATTGTATTGTATTTTCTTTCTTTCTCAGTCTCTTGTTTCCGCCTAATTTTAATTAAGTGAAGGCTGCAGTGTATGTATTACGATACTTGCCATAGGAAACAAGTAGTAATTTGTTTAAAGGAATTTAACAAATAGGAGTAATATTATCAATTGTTGTAGTAGGGGTTCCTGTTGAGGAATTCTCACATGGTATCAGAGCTGCAGGTGAAGCAAGAAGAGCAGAACCGACAGATCCAGCGCTGAGCAGAAAAGGGAGTTCAAAGACATTGCAAGAGGCAGCAGTTCAAAACCCCTGAGGGTTGATGCAGTTCCAAGCCGGGAGGGCAGATTTTCGAGGTTGTGTCTCTCCGAGTGAGTCGATGGAGAGAAGGACTTCTAGTTTGAATTTTTTTTGGGGCAAAGGGAGCAGTGCTGAAGCCTCAGTGTGAGGAGAGCTAGTAGGATGCAGATTTTACTATAGGCAGTTTGCTGGGCAGAAAATTGTCAAAAGAAAGAGAAGAAGCACGGTTGAGGGAATTTCTTCCTCAGAGAATTCCTAGCCAAGGAATTTGAATTCTCTAGAGCTGAGCAGCGGTAAGGGGCAGCAAGGAGTGCGTAGGCCAGCCCAGCAGCAACACAGAGGAGAGAGGAGGTCATTCGACTTTCTATTTTTGGAAGATATGTCAACCAGTGGCTTGAGGGATCAGGACAGGTTGGATGGAGCATCCAACTACGTCATTTGAAAGGCTAGAATGTATTTCCTTCTAGATGAGTATGCCCTCAAGACATACGTTGACAACGTGGTGGCTGTCCCTACAGATGCATCCGTTGAACAAATACAAAGCTGAGATGGCGAAGGCCAAGAGAATGATCCTGGATAGAGTCAAGGATCACGTAGTGTGTCACATTGCTAGAAGAGGGACTGCTAAGGAGATGTGGGATGCCTTGGCCACATTGTATCAAGGATCTTCCGAGCAGTGGAAGATGTACTTAGAGCAGAAGCTGAGATCTGCTTAGATGCAAAGGGAGAGCGTGTGGATCCATTCCTCACGAAGTTGAAGGAAACCCGTGATGAATTGTCTGCTGCAGGGCATACATCTCAGGATTCAGAGTTGGTTAGACTGGCCCTCAATTCTGTCTTAGATGACTAACAAGTCTTTGTCCAGAGTATCCTGGGCAAAGCAGCATTGTCGAATTGATATGAGATGTGGGCAACTCTAAAACAAGAGGAGTTGAGGAGAGACTTAGTCAAGGTCAAACTTGACGGAAGCAGCAACAAAAGTGGGTCAAAGCCCAAGGAGAAGGAGGATAATGTGGCCCTTTCATCGAAGGGACAGCAGGAGCAGTGGAGACGTAAGAAGGACGTCTCGAAGATCAAGTATTTTAGGTGTGGTGAGATGGGTCACTACACTACTTAGTGTCCTCTCAAGAAGAAGGACAAAGATGAGAAACACAATCCAAAGGCTGCGCCAGCGAAGATGAAGAGGAGGAGTTCGCCATGATAGCCGAGAAACCTCCAGGAGGGAGGTGGGTTGATTTGGAGTTGCAGTTCGAAAGAGCTACAGGTGGGCAGGATCCTTGAGGAGTCCACCTCTCGGATCAATACCTTGCTACGGGAGCCCAGATGAGGAGTAGCAGAATGGAATAGTGTTGGTTGGTTTCAAGGAGTGTCAGGGAGATAGTTGCAATGGCTAGGAACGCCAGATTCTGAATAGCGCTGAGCAGAGTTGGCAACAATGCAGATGGCACAGAGCATGGATCAGCAACAACGAAGTAGTTTCAAAGGGTCAATGCAGAGACTAGCAGGAGTAAGGCTTCAACATTCACGTGGCATCATATTGAACATAGTTAGTTCGGTAATTTTGGATGTTTTTCCGTTGTTGATTGATCAACGGCAATAGTATGCAGTGCAGCGGTTGTTGGCAGTGATGGTGCTAGCAGCAGCACAGATGCAACACTTGAGAGGGAGTTGTAGTACGGATGCAGTTGTTGGCATTATGACACAGGCTTGGCTCTATGGCACAGGTATTGTCCTTGATGGCAACTCACTCGGAAAATCACTCAAATGACAGTTCAGGCTCACAGGCTCTCAGAATAAAGGAAAAGGAGGTATACGTCGGTTCCCCTTGCCCAAGCCGCGTATACACGCAGATTCACAGACCAAAAGGCGCATATGCGTATACACACACTTTCATGCACAAAAAAGCGTGTACAGTTTGGAAAACATGGTTTTTGGTCCTCGGTATTTGGACCTATCGTTTTGGACCATGGTATTGAGTAAGGCCTAAGACTATAAAAGGGGAAGGAGATCATTAGGCAAAGGTACTCCAGGATTAAATATTTTACGAAGAGCAAGATCTAGAATACTGGTCATTGGGTTATGGTGCATAGCTGGATCTGAATCAAGGAGAAACCTGAGCGCTAGAAGAAGGATAAGTTCTATTGATGGGTCAAGATCTTAAGGCTTCAAGAGAAGTATCTTTGTGTCATTTTGATCTGTTATATTTGGCGCATGACTTGATCTATAAATCTGATGATCTGGGTATAACTAATGTCTGAATAGTTGAAAAGGGTAAATTATCCTTTATAGATCTGTACGCAGGTTCAACATAGCAAAGGCGCATATACACGGTGGTTCGGTAATTCAAAACAATGTATACGCAGGTTTGCCTTAATATAACAGCGTATGCACGCAGGTTCTACATATTGAAGTAGCGTATGTCTCATAAAATATGTTTTAGCTACTTCTATTTATTGCTGCAGTGTTCTGGTTTCTGGTTATTGTTACTGTATTCCGGCTACAACATTCAGAGAATTGATTGTTTGATTCAGTTTTTGGTTGGTGCAAAGGAGATTGGTTGATGCAAATATATTTGATGTTTGATTGATGTTATTGATGGATCCAGTCTGAAAATTTATGAAACATGGTCCCTGGAAGAAAAGAGAAGGTTGTAGCCTTTTGTAGGTCAGCACCTACGTACTAGTACATCAGCTAGTACAAGAGCCAGGGGGTTGTAGCTCCCTTCCAGGAGAAGCTGGAGAAAGAGAGAACGTTGTAGTCTTCTGCAGGTAGAAGCCTGCGTACTGGTATAAGACTACACCAATACAGAAATATTGTAAAAAGAAGTTTCTTATTAAAGGAAGATAGAGACGAATTGCAGCAGGTGGTTTTCACCCACATTGGGTTTCCACCTTATATCTTGCGTTCATGTGTGTGATTGCTTGTACTGTTTACTGCACTTGATTACTGTTTTATGGTTCTGATACACAAATTAAGATCAACTAACTAAATTATAAGTCTGCAAGATATACGCGGTTTTCTCTAAACACAGTTGTGTATATACGCAGGTTTACTTAACAGAAGTAGTGTATATCAATCTGTTTATGGAAATGAAAAATTGTTAAATTGCTAATACTGATTCACCCCCCCCTCTCAGTATTATTTCCAACAACGGTGTTGACAGTGGCTGTGTCAATAGAAGTACAATTACAGCAGCAGCAAGTAGTTGGTGGACAACATGCCAGACATCAGCAGCACAGAGGACGATGTTTCAGAGTCAGAGCAGTATGCAGCAGCAGTATATTGCTAGAGCACATTCTTCGGTAAGAGGGAGTGTTGATTTGGGGTAGCATTAGATGTGCTCTAGGCCTCAAATTTTGCAGGGAGGCTTGGGCACATGCATTCCAAAGAACCCAGAAAGCGTTTTCGGAAATTCCACCCAGAAACGATTTTATTAAAATAAACAATATTTTTAATGGAGTTCCTAAATCTAAACTTAGGAAAATTAAAATATTAATGGCTATTAATCTAATTGTAGGTGTAACTTCTAGAAGAAGATGAAGATCAAGCCAAAATGACCTGAGCCTTTCATTAGGAGTTAATCTAGGTCGTTGGTTGTCCAACAAAAAGATATAAGAAGGGGCTTGAAGTTCATTTGGAAAACACATCGAGAGATCAAGAGATCGAATTTTTGAAGTTAGAAGTTCTCAAGAGGAAATTTTGATCGAGGAGATTTCTTGCAAATAGGGGAAGATTTCTTGCAAATTTTGGAAGGAGGAAGTTTTCCTAGGCCGGAGAATACGAGGCAGAGAGAGGGCAGAATGACGTCCAAAGAGAGGCAAACGATGGCCCACATAGAGCTGACTCGGTGGAAGCACAGGTCTTAGAGGGAAATCGAATTCCTGCTAAGGAAATCAAGTTTCAGTAGCCAGAAGCTGGGGTGTGAGACTAGGAGGAAAAAAATTAGATTTTCTAGCCGACAGAGGGTCCAAAGAAGGACCAGCATGATACCCAGCAGGGGTGACGCAGGAACTGCGTAGGAGTGACACAGTTCTGCACAAAGGCTACGCAGAGGCTCCAGTTCATCTTGATCAGACTTAGATTCTCCCAGTGACAGGGTGAGATCATTTCACCATTCATTTTGTCCAATTTCTCTCTGTATCCGATTACTAGTTGCACATCCAAGAATTGTACTCAGATTTTCTCCTACATAATAATAAAACCCTCAAATCTGCTGCACCAGTTTTCCCGCATTGGGTTTTTCCGGGGACATTTGTCCAAAAACAACAGTGTCTATTGTGTTGTATTTTTTTCTTGCTCAGTCTCTTGTTTCCACATAATTTTAATTAAGTGAACGCTGCAGTGTATGTATTATGATATTTTCCATAGGAAAAAACAAGTAATTTGTTTAAAGGAATTTAACAAATAGGAGTAATATCATCAGTTGCTGCAGTAGGGGTTCCTGTTGAGGAATTTTCACAAAGATCGGGAGGCATTTTGAGAAGGGGGACTTGATCTTCCTGCAACTACAACCATACAGACAGACCACGTTGAAGCAGAAGAGGGACGAAAAGCTAGAGCCCCATTTTTATGGGCCATACAAGGTGATCAGGAGAGTTGGAGAGGTGGCTTATGAGCTGGAGCTTCCACCTGGAAGCAAGATCCACAATGTTTTCCACGTCTCATGCCTGAAAAAGGTGTTAGGACAGCAGGTGACAATAGTCACAGAGTTACCTCCGTTGGACGATGAGGGACATCTAGTGTTAGAACAGGAAGCCAATTTGGAGATTAGAGACCGTAAGTTGAGCAGAACTATCAGAGAATATCTAGTACGCTGGAGGAGCTTACCAGATGAGGATGCCACTTCGGATGGTGAGCACATACTTCAACATCCAGCACTTACATCGAGAGGGAAAGGGAAAGCTATTGCATTTTCTCGCAAGAGGGGCAGAGGAAATCAATAGGATTAGAATTTCATTTTATTGTATATGACATTATGACATGATGAGATACATTATCATATTTTTTGTTGATATTTTGAGGCTGGTTGGGACTCAGGAGTCCGGACTTACTATTCAGGACATGATTCAATGTTATGTGTGATTTTAGCGCTTAGAAATGATATTAAACATCTTATATATTAGTTTTTTATCATATTTATGTGTCAATGTATTTATTTTATGTTCTAGATGGTTTAGATATTAAAAAAATTGAAAAAAAATGAAAAAAAAATGAATATTTTTGTTCCAAACGCTTTTTTCCCGCTTTTTTCCGCTTTTTTCCCATTTTTCCACTTTTTTCCGCTTCATTCCCTGCACCGATTTAATCTCGCTCGCGCTTTTAACAACATTGCCTTTAACCATGGCACTTGGCTATAAAGTATTTTCCCCTCCATTCCATCATAATTCACATGGCACCTATTGATTGAAGGGTGAACCAAGGACATGTCACTTCCCCTTTGGAGTTGAGGACACCTAATAGGATCGTTTATTAACCATACCTACCTAGGGAGGTAATCCCATTACATGAGTAAGGCCCCAATTTTGGAAACGAAGCCTTATAGGAAGTGTTAATTTTCCCATGTCTTTCAAGCTTGGTTTACCTAGATGCAATAATGTTTAATGTACCTAATGGTGAATGTTACAACACTGGATATTGTGTGTAATTGGCTAGTGGTTCCATCTATAGGTCTGGGCAACCTAACTGGGGTCCAAGTTCTCCAGAGGGGCATATTAACACTCACGGGTGATGCATTGAGAGCCATGGGACTCCGGATAGTTATGAAGCATCATTCGTATCCATGGGCACCTTCAACAGCCATAGAGTTCCTATACTTTTACCTATATCATTTATGGGATGATGCACCTGGACCAGCATGCCCCCAGCCAGCTTAGTAGTACTACAAAGTAAGAAACTTGATCCAGGGCCCAGATGGGGTTTGTCTCATGCCTTGAGACATGGGAAGGCTAGCACCATCTTCAATGCCCTTAATGTTGGGGCAAAATCAAGTGTTCTCACCACCAGGAGACCCATGAGACCCATGTTTTTGCCCAAAGCCCAAAACTGAGGCCCACATAGGATTTTGCTAGCGATCTAGGGGAGAACCCCTAGAACACCATTTTAAAGGGCCTTTACACTTGTCATGGCACTCTAGGCCCCCAACGCAGTCCTTAGAAGGGAAATATGTTAGCATAATGTAAGCTTCTTGATCACTTCGGCTCACACATGTGGAGATATAATAGCTACAAGGTCTGCGTGTGAGCTTGCTTGTACTTTTCCCATTATTTTATTGTTTGAGGGGCTTTTAGGCTAAAATAGGCCTTAGTAGAACATATATAAATTAGAGATCATTCCATTGTGATCTATCATGATCACACATTGGAATTTTGGCCTCCTTAGAGGAATTCACACTTGTTTTTTTGTGGATGTTTGGAGATCTTTGGATGCATTTTGATATTTGGAGCTGATCTTGGATATTATTTGGAGCTATTCTTTGGTCTAAAGGATCAAAATCTTGCATGCTATCTTGTAAGTGCACTCTATTGTTGAATATCTATTTCTTGATGTCTAGTATATGGAATTATTGGTTCTAGGTTATGCTAAATTATGCCCTAATTTGTTGACTATTAATTGATTTGCTAGCTAGATTAATATTGCATGCATTCATACATAACATCTAATAAATTTTCCTAGTGGACGACTCCTAGTAGCTCTCCCCCAAAACTCCATTTTTCCATTGAGTGGGTAAAACCTTGAAATTTGATTGCTAGGGCATCAAATTTCGGCCTCCTTAGGAACAATCTTGGCTAATATTTAACATCCTTGACTCCATATTCCTAAGGGACAAAGAACCAATCCAATCAATTGGTGATCATTCTCAAACTTTATCCATATTTCCTCTCTCTCAATTCGGCAATTTCAAGGCTAGGTTAGGAAACTAGGGCTTGGTGCAAAAACTTGGGCAAGATGAATTTTTGTGTGACTAGAACACATCAAAAGAGAAGAATTACAGAACCAGAATCGAAAGGCCTAAGGTGACTATAGTAAAAAATAAATAATAATAACAAAAAATAAAATGTTCCAAATGGCAGCAAAATTCTCCTAGTGGAAATTAGGCCCCACCAATAAACCAATAGGGAAAATGAGGATCTAGAAGCTAGAGGGAGGTTCCATGTAGAATTATAAAAGGAGGAGGAACTCAATGGAAAGGCTATGCTATCTATCTCATTGACAAATTGAAAGGAGCTCAAGCGAGTTCAAGAGTTTCAAGTGAAACTTAAACTGATTTAGGTGGACTTCGAGTGCCACCACAGTTAGCTTACAGGGAAGATTATTTTAGATCTTCCATTGGTGCCCAATTGGTTTGGTTATTCAATGGAATATTGAAGATCTAATCAAAAGTTGTTGCAAGAATTGTTGGTATCATAGTTTTGTATTTACCAGTCTATGTTTCCTACATCAAGGGGCCAAGTATAATTGTTTTGCTAGTAGAGCCAAGCACCGAAGACCAAATGTGGCTAAGTTTTCCTCAAAAATGGGGAGTCCGAACCAGGAATAGAGGTTGTACATTCTAGGTTTAGTAAAGGTCAAGACCACATCAATAGAGGACAACTTCTGAGTTATAATTAGAGCACAAGTTTTTCCTGGATGAGATGCTGCAATTTTGGGGTGAGATTTACCGAGGGAGAGGACTTGAAACCCTTGTTTCTGTTGATTTTTGGTAGAGCATCAGACGTGCTCTAAACCTCAAATTTTGAAGGGAGGCTTGGGCACGTTATTCCAGAGAACCTAGAAAGAACTTTGGGAAATTCCACCCAGAAACAGTGTTATTAAAATAATTAATAATTTTTAATGGGACCCTAAGTCTAAACTTAGGAAAATAAAATAATTAATGGGTGTTAATCTAACTGTGGGTGTAACTTCTAGAAGAAGACGAGGATCAAGAAGAAATGATCTTAGCCATTGATTAGCTTCTAATCTAGGTCGTTGAATGTTAACGAGGAGATTATTTAAGGAGGCTTGAGAATCATTTGGAAATACACACACACAAAGTTCAGAAGTTCGATTTTTTGAAGTAGAGCAGCTGCCAAGAGAATTTCGATAGTGAGTTTTTGTAGAGGGGCAGAGGGAGTTTTGGTTGGAAGATCTTCTCCGAAGCCAAGAATACTCAGCAGAGAGGTAGAGAAACACATAGAGGAGGCAATGCAGAGGGCAGAGAGGGTGACACAAAGCCAAGAAGGGCTCACGCAGTCCCCACATAGAGAAGCACAACAACTTCCAGTGCAGAGGTTTGAATTTGCTGAGGGCGCTGACGTTTCTAAGCCGGGAGGGCCGGTAAAGGCTTCTAAACACATATTTATTCCCATTTGAGCTGAGGTGGTGACTTAGACACTGACACAGGGACCACGCAGAGGCATCACAAAAGTAGCTGGGGAACTCACAATCAGTTGTCGGATTAGACGAGACTTGCAGTGTACAGTGAGGTAATCTCACTAGTTTCTTTTGCTAAGTGATTTTCTCTGTAACTGGATTTCCGGGAGGGCATCCAGTAGTTGTATTAAAAAATACTTCAACTTAATAATAAAAACCCTCAAATCCGCTGCACCAGTTTTCCTGCATTGGGTTTTTTCGAGGACCTTTGTCCAAAAACAATTGTTGCTTGTGTGTATCTTTATCTATTGTTCAGTTTCTTGTTTCGGCATATAATTTAAATGGTGTAGGCTGCAGTGTATGTATTTCGATGTTTGTTGTAGGAAACTGCAAATAACTTGTTCATGTAAATCTAACAGTAGAAGAAATATCATCAGTGCTGCAGTAGGAATCCCCGGGTTTAAGGAATTTTCTCATGGTATCGGAGCGAGTGCAGGTGAAGCAAGAAGAACATTGCCAAAGAACCTAGTGCTTAGAAGAAAAGGAGGTCGAAAAAGCTACAAGAGGAAGCAATTCGAATCCCCAGAGGGGTTTGCGCAGTCCTAGTAGGAGGGCTGATTTTTGAGGCAGTCTCTTTTTGAGTGAGTCAACAGAGAGAAGGGCTTCAAGATCGAAATCTTGTCGTGGTAGAGGGCTCAACGCTAGGAAGAGCTGGTGGGATGTAGTTTTTCTGCAAGATGTTTTTCTTGGCAGAAAGACGTTAGAAGAGAAGAGAAGCACAGTGAGGGAATTTTTCCTCAAAAGACTTTCTGCCAAGAAGTCTGTTTTCTTATTGGCTAAGAAGCAACAATAAGAAGCAAAGAGGAGTAGTTCGATAGTTTTTTGTGGCAGAGATGGGAACCAGTGGATTGAGGGATCAAGATAGACTGGATGGAGCATCCAACTATGTCAACTGGAAGGCAAGGATGTCATTCCTTCTAGATGAGCATGCTCTCAAGACATATGTCGAAAGCATGGTGGCTGTGCCTACAGATGCAAATCCATTGAAGAAGTACAAGGCAAAAATGGCGAAGGCAAAGAGAATGATCCTTGACAGATTGAAGGATCATGTAGTCTGTCACATCGCTAGTAGAGGAACTGCTAAGTAGATGTGGGATGCATTGTCTATGATGTATCAGGGATATTCCGAGTAGCGGAAGATGTACTTAGAGCAGAAGCTAAGATCTGCTCAGATGCAGAAGGGGGAGCGCGTAGATCTGTTCCTCACGAAGCTTCAAGAGACCCGAGATGAGTTAGCAGTTGTGGGGTATACACCTCAGTCTTCCGAGATGGTAAGACTGGCCCTCAATTCTGCCTCAGATGAGGGGCAAGCCTTTGTACAGAGTATCCTGGGCAAGGCGACTTTACTGAATTGGGATGAGATGTGGGTATCTCTTAAGCAAGAGGAGTTGAGGAGAGATCTAGTCAAGTGTAAGCTTGACGAAAGCAACAACAGTGGTCGAAGCCCAAGGAAGAGGAGGAGAATGCAGCCCTTGCACTGAAGGGGCAACAGAGGCGGAAGAAGGATGTCTCGAAGATAAAGTGCTTTAGGTGTGGTGAGATAGGTCACTACGCAACACAGTGTCCTCTCAGGAAGAAGGACAAAGATGAGAAACACGATCCGAAGGCTGCACCCGCGAAGATCGAAGAGGAGGAGTTTGCCATGACAGCCAAGATACCTCCAAGAAGGAGGTGGGTTGATTTAGAGTTGTAGTTCGAAAGAGCTACATATGGGTAGGATCCTTGAGGAACCCACCTCTCAGATCAATTCCTTGCTGCGAGAGCCCATATCAAAAGTAGCAGGATGGACTAGTGTCGGATGGTGCCAGGGAGTGTCGGAGAGACAGTTGAGTGGCTAGGAGCGCCAAAGACTGAGTAGCACAAAGTTAGAGTTGACAACAGTGCAGATGATGCAGTGCAGAGGCCAGAAGCAGCGCAGAAGATTCAGAGGGTCAACGCAGAGACTAGCAGCAGTCAGCGTCAAACATTCACATGATATCACACTGAACATGGTTAGTTAAGTAATTTGGGATGTTTTTCCGTTGCTGATGCAATAGCAACATCAGTTTGAAGTGCAGAGGCAGTTGGAAGTGGTAGTACTAGCAGCAGCATGGATGCAAAAATTCAGAGGGAGTTGTTGGCATTATGATGCATGTGTTGTACTTGATGGCAACCAACTCGCAGAAGATCAACTCACTTATATATATCTAGATGAATCTACGGACGAGATATCAGATGTGACAGAATACATAGGATGCAGGACAGCTCAAAGGAATCAGATGACAATTCTCAGTATAACAAGTTAGCTTTGCCATTAAGTCCAAAGGGGGAGATTGTTGGCATTAGAATGAAGAGAGAAAAGTATATGTAGGTTCACTATTACAAAAGTGCGTATACGCAGGTTCACTTTGACGAAGCCACGTATACACGCGGGTTGGACGTTCCCAAGGAGCATATGCGTATACATGAACTTTCATGCAAGGAAAAGCGCGTACATGTGGGAGAACTTATTTTTGGTCCATGGTATTTAGTCCTTGGTATTTGAACCTATGGTTTTGGACCATGGTATCTCATCAAAAGTGTTGATCTCAAGTATTGGGTCCATGGTATTGTTTTGTTATGGTTTTGGACCATGGTATTGAGTAAGGCCTAAGACTATAAAAGGAAAAGAAGTTGATTAGGCAATTGCATGAAAAAGACTTGAATATCTGATGTAGCATGAGATCCAGTATGCAGGATATGGGTTATGATGCATTGCTTGATCTGAGCTAAGGAGGGATCTCACCGGTTGATGGAGAACAAGATCTAAGGATAGATCGGGATCAAATGGTTTGAAATGAACTATCTCTATATGGTTGATTATGCTTGTTCTAGATCTATATACTGACGCATGTAATGTTCTGAACTGGGTATAACTTAAGTTTGAAATAGCTGCAAGTCATGATTGAATATTTATAGATCTGTACACGGGTTGGCTTTGGTAAAAGCGCGTATGTACGTGGGTTTGGTTCGTCCAAGTAGTGTATACCATTTGAGCTATGATATTTGAAGTTACAGGTGGTTCTGGTTACTGTTTACTGGTATTAGTATTCTGCATATTCAGATTGATAGAGGATGTTTAGCTTCAGCGTTGATGGATGAGATCGATAATGGATTAGGATTAGAATGACTTATCTTTATGTGATCTGATGAACTAGATCTGGTTGCTAACATACATATTATCCTTGTATATGTAATGATCTGAGTATGTTTGAAGTCAGGAAGTGCAGCAAAGTTATAAGTAAGTAATTAATGTCATATACCCTGGTTCGCCTTGGTGAAGTTGCGTATACACACTGGTTCGACACTTCCAAGTAGCGTATGCACTTTAATGCATGATTTTTTATGATACAGTTGGTTCTGAATATTGTTGCAAGGTTCAGTATTCTGTTCTGTGTTCTGGTGACTGCTTTTTATTGACAGGGTTTCAGTGATTCAGTATTGGGTGATTCAGAGATTGATGATGCTAGTGTTGATTGATTTGATATTGATGGGTCCAGTATGAAAATTGGATGAAATGTGGCCTTCAGATTATAGTGTTTTGCTTCAGGAGTATCCAATCTGAAAATGTATGAAACGTGGTACTTGGAGGAAGAAAGAGAAGGTTGTTTCCTTTTGTAGGTCGGCACCTACGTACTAGTACATCAGCTAGTACAAGAGCTTAGGGGGTGATAGCTCCCTTCCAGTAGCAGCTGGAGAACGAGTAAAGGTTGGAGCATTTCAGTAGGCCAGCACCTACGTACTAGTAACTAGATCGGCTAGTACAAGAGCTAAGGGGGGTGTAGCTCCCATACAGGAGAATCTAGAAAATGAGAGAGAGTTGTAGCTCTCTGCAGGTAGAAGCCTGCATATTGGTATAAGACTACACCAGTACAAAATCTTTAAAAGAAGTTTCTTATTAAAAGAAGATAGAGACGACTTGCAGCAGGTGGTTTTCACCCACATTGGGTTCCACCTTATATCATGGTGTTCATGTATGCTTCTTGTGTGTGATGATCTATTTTGTTTTACTGCACTTGCTTACTGTTCATGTGGTTAATGAAGTTCAGATGCACTAACTAAAGATCAACATTTAATGGATTAACTGAATCATAAGTATTCTGGATATATGCTAGTTGCATTAGACACAGTTGCGTATACACGTGGATTCACTTATCTGAAGTAGCGTATATGGATCTAAGTATGGAAATGAAAAGTTTTATTGATTATATAATACTGATTCACCCCCCTCTCAGTATTATTTCCAACAGGAGTTGCGGTACAGATGCAGTGTTGACAATGGCAGGGTCAACGGTAATACATATGATGCAGCGTTTGCGTAGTGGTTGATGGATAGCATGTCATACATCAGCAGCGCAGAGGACGATGTAATGAAGTCAGGGTGATGCTACTTAGAAGGCATTGCTAGAGCACATTCCTCACTAAGAGGGAGTGTTGATTTATGGTAGCATCATATGTGCTCTAAGTCTCAAATTTTGCAGGGAGTCTTGGGCACATGTATTCCAAAGAACCAGAAAGTGTTTTGGGAAATTCCACCCAAAAACAATTTTATTAAAATAATTAATTATTTTTAATGGGACCCTAAGTCTAAAATTAGGAAAATAAAATAATTAATGGGTATTAATTTAACTGTGGGTGTAACTTCTAGAAGAAGACGAGGATCAAGTAGAAATGATCTTAGCCATTGATTAGCTTCTAATATGGGTCGTTGAATGTGAACGAGGAGATTATTTAAGGAGGCTTGAGGGTCATTTGAAAATACACACAGAGAGTTTAGAAGTTCGATTTTCTGAGGTAGAGCAACTGCCGGGAGAATTTCGATAGTGAGATTTTGCAGAGAGTGGCAAAGGGAGTTTTGGCTGGAGGATCTTCTTCAAAGCCAACAATACTGAGCAGAGAGGCAGAGACACATAGAGGAGGCAGCGCAGGGGACATAGAGGGTGATGCAGAGCCAGGAAGGGCTTATGCAGAGCAGCGCAACAGCGTCCAGCGCAGAGGTCTCAATTTGTTGAGGGAGTTGATGTTTCTAAGCCTTGAGGGCTGGAAAAGGATTCTGAAGGCAGATTGATTCTCAGTTGAGCTGACACAATGAATTAGAGGTTGCAGGACCCATGCAGGGGCAATGTAGAAGTAGTCAGGGAACTCACAGTTCACCTGCCGGATCAGCCGAAACTTGCAGTGTAGCGTGAGGTAATCTCACCAGTTTCTTCTGCTAAGTGATTTTTGCTGTAACTGGATTGTTGGGAGGGCATCCAGTAGTTGTATTCAGAAATACTTCAGCTTAATAATAAAAGCCCTCAGATATGTTGCACCGTTTTTCCGCATTAGGTTTTTCTGGGGAAATTTGTCCAAAAACAACTATGTCACTTGTGTATATCTTTCTCTATTGTTCAGTTTCTTGTTTTGGCATATAATTTAAATGGTGTAGGCTGAAGTGTATGTATTTCGACGTTTGTTGTAGGAAATTGCAAATAACTTGTTGACATAAATCCAACAAGTAGAAGAAATATCATTAGTGCCGCAGTTGGAATTCCTGGGTTTAAGGAGTTTTCACAGTGATTAAGGGAATTTTGAGGTCTAAAATGGGTCTCCTAAGAAAAATGTACAACCATAATAAACTTTATAAGAACCAATAGGATTCAAGATGATGATGTCAACCATGGGGGATGATTCACCATTTTTGGAGTAAAAAAGTAAAAATATAAAAAAATAATAAAATAATAAAACTACTTTTTTAACTCATATTCTAAACTTATCTTCCTAAGGTTTTACTCAAATTTCGTGGGAGTACTCAGTGGATGCAAAATTTAATTCCTTATCCAAGGAGTACCCATGTTGCATACTTTTGATGGGCCCTGCTACACAAGAATGAGAAATACACGAAAAAACGTGATTGCAATCACATTTTTCATGTATTTCTCATTTTTGTATAGCAGGGCCCATCAAAAGTATGAAACATGGGTGCTCCTTGGATGAGGAATCAAATTTTGCATCCAACGAGTGTTTCCACTCAAAATTTGAGTAAACCCATAAGGAGATAAGTTGAAAATACGAGTTAAAAAAATAGTTTCTTTTTTTCCCTCTAAAATTTGATGATGTAATCTAATCTTATTTTATTATTTCCACTATTATTTTATAATTTCCTTAGGAGTCCCATTTTAGACCTCAAAATTCCCCTAATGTTCTCTTGCTGGTTACATCACATAATTCTTGGGCTGAGATTACAACAGAATTGGGACAAAGATGCTAAGGAGATAAGTCAAGTTTCTTGTTGTGATTTGAGGAGTCAGAGCCAAAGTCCACTTGCTGGTACAAGCTGCCTAAATTCGAGAAATGTTGGTTGTGCATGTTGTTTAAGAGCAACAAATCTTGCACAAGGGTATTCGTTACCTACAAGGGCCATGAAATCCCTCTTCATGATCGTCCACAATTGTTTCACAGTGTTGGTTCTATGCATTGTTTCCTATGGACGTTGGAGTAGTCAAATAGTCTAAGGGACACGTTGTATATCTTAACCATAGCCCATTGATTAGGCATGTGGTCATACTTAGAAATTTGGGCTATTACTCTACCACTGGGAAACGTATTGCTTTATTCAGGGTGTTGATACATCACTTCCAGAGGACTGATATATGCATATATGTACCTACTTCTGTTGGCTGCCACTAATCCCAGGTTCTAACTCTCTGGTCTGCTTACTGTGTACTAAAATTTTATATAAGAAAAGGTCTTTCAGTGAGAAGTATTGTTATATATATCAGTAGCTTGTAATCTCTCGATTTGACATGTGACATATAAATTTGCTCTTGGAAGCTCATTGTTGTTTTCTTTGAAACATTGAATGTATTGCCCAGAAAAACAAATTTATAAGTCTCCTACAGTAGAAAGTCAACAAACTGGTTTGAATAAATGCACCACTAAAACACCTAACTTGAAAACTCTGAAATTTCCAAGAAATTGGTGGTATTCCAAATTGGTACATTACTTTCCACTGCCCTTCTTTGGGTTCAATTGACCATTGGTTCTCTGGGATTTGGCACCCACACATCCTCATACCAGGGTAGGGCATGGAAATGTACCTTTGGAGGTTGATGCAATTAAAAGAAAAGGGAAGAGCATATGATGGGCACAAGAAAAACAAAACGAAAAACATGGCTAAGACTTACAAATTAGCATGTGGGCAAAAGCCAAGCATGAACTCTACCTCACTCATATGTCTATCACCTAGTTCCTGGGTTGATGCTGCCCTATCTCATAGAACAAAAGGAACACTTGGATGTCCCAATCGTTGATGGGTGATGAATTGCCCCAACATTAAGGGGGTAATAACTGCTATACATCATAAAAAGCAAGCTCTCATTCCTTGAGCTACGAGTAGTAATACAAAGAAGAATAAAAAAAAGTAAAAGGCATTTAGAGGGGTGGAAAAAACAAAGGCTGAGGTAACTCATGCACCCACAATTGCTCCCTCCTCACATCTATACACCCAAGATGAGGTACCGTAATATTCCTTCCTAGAATAATTTCCCTAAAGTTAATTTCAAAATTTTGCATTTTTTTACTATTATGGGGGGCCATGAAATTTTGGGGATGAGACCTGGGAGATGAGGGCCGAAATAATTTTGCTAGTGGAATGTGGGGGCCACACCCACATGTAATACGCACCCCTTGAAGAGGGAAGTCGAAGTTGCCAATGAAAGAGATCGAAATGGTGTATGGAGGGACCCACATGGGAAGGCAAGTCAAAATTATAAATAGAAGCGGGATAGCAACTATTGGGGTCTTTTGTCAACTTAACAATTTTCTTGTTGCTCAAGTTGTTTAGCTGAGTCACAGATGTTGCTTAGAACAGAGCTTTCCAAGGGGAGAGCTCGCCCTTCTTTCGGTGGACCTTGAGTGCCACCCTAGGGAGGTAAATTCGCAGTTGCATTGCAGGGATATTTGCGGAGATTCTTAGAGCATCTTTCAGCCATATCTCTTAGCTAATTCGTGCTCCAAGAAGACGCAGTGGAGGATCACGTGCCACTCATTTCATTTATTTTCAAGAGGACGTAGTGGAGGATCACTAAGAAAGATGTGTAATGGACCCATGTCCGTCATCAAGAACCTATCATGCAAGGCCCTCTTGACTACAGCAATGGCTGAAACCGAGCTGCCGGTGATCAGGAGATCATCCACATACAAAACTAAGATAAGAAGAGAATCATGTGTCCTGAGCATGTAAACATTCGGATCAGACTTACATCTTTCGAAGTTTTGTGATAAGAGAAAAGAATCCATCTTCGCATACCAAGCTCTTGGGGCCTACTTAAGGCCGTAGAGAGATTTCTTCAGTATGCAGACCAAAGATGAATCCTGAATGAAACCATGTGGCTGCTCCATGTAAATCTCCTCTGATAGGTCTCCATGAAGAAAGGCATTCTTCACATCCATCTAATGTACTTCCCATCCCTGGGCAGCCACAACGGCAAGTGTAAGGCATATGGAATCCATCTTTGCTACTGGAGCAAAGGTCTCGTCATAATCAATGCCATGCACTTGTTGGAAGCCTTTGGCTACTAGCCTGGCTTTCCGTCTAGTGATTTGCCCATTTGCAGCACTCTTGGTCTTATAGACCCATTTGCATCAGACAAGTTTCCTTTCTATAGGAAGGGGGACCAGATCCCAGGTCTGGTTCTCGAGGAGGGAGTTATATTCTTCCTCCATGGCAGACTCCCAAGATGGATGCCTAGCAACCTCAGCATAAGACTGTGGATCAGAAGACTAAACCAAATGACAATGCCATGATGGCGATGGTTCAGTGGCAGTGAGGGCAAGAGGAGGCTCAATAAACTCTGAGCTAGTCCTCTGCAGATCAGAATTATCCCCCACAAGACCATTTCTAGTAGCTGGGTGGTCTTGTGCATATATCTCACATAATCTCCTTGTTCTCTGATTTATGACAGAGGAAGTTGATTCACTACAGGAAGCCCGATCTGTGCTTGGATGTGGATCATCATATGCATGCGCTAGATTTGTATCTGAAGACTCTGTCTCTGCATCTGCATGCTCTACCTCGGCATCTGCATGCTCTATATCTGCATCTGAGTGTACTGAGTCATCATCTCGGACATGAGGTAGATAAAAGGTGTCTGTATGCGGCGATTGAGGTGCATGCGAGAGACTTTCCTCAAATTTGACACTTCACTCAATGATGAGCTTATCCGTAGAGGAAATCAGGAGTCGTATCCCTTCACACCATCAGGGTATCCAACAAAGATGCACTCAATGCTCTGTGGATCAAGAGCTTTCCTCTTTTCAGAGGGGATCCTGGCCCATGCTCGAGAGCCGAAAACACGGAAGTGGGTGACCTCTACTTTAGTGCCACTCCAAGCCTCAAATGGGGTCTCATCCTTGACAGACCTATGAGGAGATCTGTTCTGGATGTAGTTAGCACAATTAAGTGCTTCAGCCCATAGCTTATGAGGCAGTGACTTAGCATGCAACATGCAGGAAGCCATCTCTTTGAAAGATCGGTTCTTTTTCTCAGCAACTCCGTTCCGCTGCGGAGTGTATGGAACTGTGTACTACAACTGTATGTCGGACTCAAGGCAAAGGTTCTGAAGTGTTGTGTTAACATATTCCCCCCCATTGTCTGTACGGAGGGCTTTGATCTTTCTCTCTGACTGTGTCTCAACTAGTGCTTTGAAATCTTCAAAGTGCGCAAAAACTTCAGATTTGGCCCTGAGAAGATACACCCAAGTATACCGTGAGAAATCATCAATATATGTAAGCACATACCTTGCTTTGTTGATGGAAGGATGAGGAAAAGGCCCCATGAGATCACTATGGATCAAATCTAGAGGAGAGGATGCTGTGTGAGTCTTGCTTGTGTCAAACTTTTCTCTAGGATGTTTTCCAAGGACACACCCTTCACAAACTCCTTTGGAGAAACTGATATTTGGCAAGCCTTCCACCATCTCATTCTTGCTTAGCTGCTGCATATACCTGTAATTTAAGTGACAAAATCTCTCGTGCCAAAGCCTACTACTATCATCAACATGTGTAAGCAATAAGGAGGATTCAGATTAAATAAATTCAGAAAATGTATACGGTCTGGCTCTATTGTTTACCTCACCGGTTGCAATTTTGGAGCTACTATGTAGGTCATATATGTTCACTGCATCTGGAGTGAATTCCACTCTTTCCGGTGCTGGAATGAGTGATCTGATAAACTGAAAGCAGGTTTATCGAAAGTTTTGGAACATGAAGCACATCTTCAAAGCTTCCGTGTAAAAGTTCCACTAAACCCCTTCCGGTGACCTCAATAGGTGAGTCATCTCCCATGAGGATGGGACACACCCTTCACAAACTCCTTTGGAGAAACTGATATTTGGCAAGCCTTCCACCATCTCATTCTTTCTTAGCTGCTGCATATACCTGTAATTTAAGTGACCAAACCTTTCATGCCAAAGCCTACTACTATCATCAACATGTGTAAGCAATAAGGAGGATTCAGATTCAATAAATTCAGAAAATGTATACAGTCTGGCTCCATTGTTTACCTCACCGGTTGCAATTTTGGAGCTACTATGTAGGTCATATATGTTCACTGCATCTGGAGTGAATTCCACTCTTTCCGGTGCTGGAATGAGTGATCTGATAAATTGAAAGCAGGTTTATCGAAAGTTTTGGAACATGAAGCACATCTTCAAAGCTTCCATGTAAAAGTTCCACTCTACCCTTTCCGGTGACCTCAATAGGTGAGTCATCTCCCATGAGGATGGTGTTGGCATTATGTTTCTGGTATGGTTATATGTTACAGATGTTGTACTTGATGGCAACACCCATGGCATGGCTCTCAATATGATGAGAATTAAGAAGTACGCAGGAGAAAAGTTCACGGAATTTTATGCAGAGAAAAGTTTATAAAAGTTTATTTTCATGTGGAGAAAAGTTCACGAAATTTTATGCAGAGAAAAGTTTATTTCATGTGGGAAAACTTACCTTTGGTCCATGGTAGTTAGTCCTTGGAATTTGAACCTATGGTTTTTGGACCATGGCATCTCGACAGGCGTGTTGATCCCTAGTATTGAGTTGATGGTATTGGTTTGTTATGGTTTTGGCCCGTGGTATTGGTCCATGATTTGAGGAAGAGCTTGCCTATATAAAGCAAAGGAGATCATTTGGCTTGAGTACGCTTTTGGGTTGAATATCTTAAGATCTGAAATATTGGGTTATTGTTTCAAAAGCTTGATCTATATGAAAGTGAAGTGGAAAGCGAATCT
>APFE030782015.1:0-26680 GCA_000404065.3 Pinus taeda
TTATGTTACTTCAGTTGCATTTACTGCTAATGACGATGAACCTTTGTGCTATCAGGAAGCAATAGAAGGTTCAAAAAGTGACAAGTGGAAAGCAGCCATGAAGGATGAAATGATGGCCTTAAGTAAGAACGCCACATGGGATCTGGTTGAGCTTCCGAAAGACAGGAAAACTGTGGGGTGTAAATGGGTTTTCAAGCTGAAACGGGGTGTGAATGATACGGAAGACAGGTACAAAGTGCGACTGGTTGCAAAACGGCTTTCTCACAAAGCCGGTATTGACTTTCATGAGATTTTCTCACCAGTGGTTAAAATTGTTTCAATTAGAATTGCGTTAGCATTAGTGGCTTTGCTTGATTTAGTGTTGCATCAATTAGATGTTAAGACTGCATTTCTACATGGAGACTTAGATGAGGAAATATATATGGAAAAACTGGAAGGGTTTGTTCAGCATCGCAATGAGAAATTTATCTGCAGGCTCAAGAAGTCATTATATGGCCTGAAGCAGTCACCTCGCCAGTGGTATAAGAAGTTTGATTCTTTCATGTTGAGTCACAAATATGTTAGAAGTGAATATGATCATTGTGTTTATTTTAAGCAATTGAAAAATGGCATATTCATTATCTTAGTATTGTATGTTGACGATATGCTTTTAGCAAGCAAAAGCATAGAATAAATCAACAGGTTGAAGGCTCAGATGGCAAGGACATTTGATATGAAAGATCTAGGAGCAGCAAGACAGATTTTGGGCATGTAGATTTTCAGAGACAGGAGCAATGGTAAGATATGGCTATCACAATAGAAGTATATCAAGAAAATACTTTTGAGATTTGGTATGAATAATGTGAAGCCTGTGTCAATCCCTTTAGCTTCCCATTTTAAGCTTTCTTCGAGTTTATTTCCTAATACAGATGAAGAAAAGGATTATATGTCTCAAATTCCATATGCCAATGTAGTAGGGTGTTTAATGTATGCGATGGTTTGTACTCGACCAGATATTTCACATGCAGTTGGGGTTGTCAGCAGGTACATGGCAAATTCGGGTAAAGAACACTGGTCAGCAGTGAAATGGGTGCTTCGGTACTTGAGAAGCACACGTAGTTATTGTATTACTTACAATAAGAGTAGTGAATTTGTTTGCGGATATGTTGATTCCGATTTTGTAGGTGATTTGCATAAGAGAAGGTAAACTTCAGGGTATGTCTTTACTCTTGCAGGTGGAGCTATCAGCTGGATGTCAAAGCTACAGAATATTGTCGCTTTATCCACTACTGAAGCAGAATACATTGTTGCTTCTCATGCTTGCAAAGAAGCGATTTGGTTGAAATATTTGTTTGGTGAATTTGGTAGGTTGCAGGACAGCATCAAGTTATTTTGTGATAGTCAAAGTGCAATACATTTGGCTAAGAATCCGGCCTATCATAGTAAATCAAAGCATATACCGATCAAGTACCATTTTGTAATACAGGTTATCAGTTAAAGGGGAGTCTCTCTTGAAAAGGTGCATACAAAGGAGAATTGTGTAGACATGTTCACGAAACCAGTTTTGTTAGAGAAGCTACGCTGGTGTTTGGCTTGTCTTGGCTTGCAGAAAAGATAAAATAATAAAGAAACAGGGCATCAGGCTAATTGTTGTCAATGTGGAGATTGTTGAGATTTTTTGTTTTATGTAAAATAGGCAAAAATCTCAGTGGATGACAACAATAGGAAATTGTTGCTAGATTAGCTCCAGGTTGTTGGAAGGGAGTTAATGCATCCTAAATTTGAGTTGAGAGGATTTATGAGGCAGTTAGATTCTCCTTGCTATAAAACATGTATCCATACGGATTGTTTTGAGAGTGTGAGAGTTTGTGAGGATTTGATTTATGTAATCTCCTGTTTGATTAATAAAGATTGCCGATGCCTATGTTGTGTGGACGTAGCTGAGATTGGTTGGGTGAACCACGTTAAACCTCTGTGTCTTATGTGCTTGATTTATTTCCTGAGTATTTAGTTGAATCTGTTGTGCATCTGATCTCCAACACATATCCATGGACAATGAAAGTTGACCCTAGAATGAGTGCTCACCATCCGGGCATGAAAGTTTATCACTCACAGAGTTACAACACCATTTTTAACTATTTTAGAACAAATATGAACCACTCCAGTTTTAGCGAAAGCTCTTCCACATCCGTATTTCTCAGAGGACCTTTCTATCAAATCTATCGACGAAGCTATCCAATGCTTGGGCTTTGTGCTTTTTATGAGAAAGAGAATACTTTTGAGGTCTCCATTATTAAAGAATATCTTTAATATGAAATAGAAGTTTTTTATTTTTATTTTTAATTATTTTTTAATAAAATTAGTATAGTTCTTTATTAACTATGAATGTTATGAATGTTACACATGTTTGAAGTATATTTGTTTTGAGTATATATAGATTATGTGTAATTTTTTATTGTTTAATTTGTATTTTTAAATGGAAAAGTTTTTAAATAAATTTTGGATACTTAGATTGTGTAAAATGTACACTTTAAGCTTGCAATAAAAATGCTATGTTAAATTAAATAAAATTGACATGAAAATATATTTGGAAAATGGCTAAAATGTAAAAGAGTAAAACTACTTGAAATGTTTTAATCACTAGTATAGATCCAGTTTCGATTGCAAAACTTGAAAAAAGTGTGTACCTCAATAGGTTTAATCTGTCCTGAGACTTGATAAATCTTTACTTAATATTGACAAATCAGTGGTTAATACTGATCTATATTCGTTGTTTGTGGGTACACACATATTATGTGTAATTTTTTATTGCTTAAATTATATTTTTGAATACATAAATTCAAACAATGACCAAAATAATATACTTGGAAAGGGGAAAGAAATGTAAATTAGTGAGATTAGTTGAGATGTTTTAAAATGTTTTAACCCTAAAATTTACGGTTTTTTCAATTACTTTATATAATATAAATATATGCATAGGAGATATTGAATTATTTTACTCAAATAAACATTAAAATATTTTATTTATAGAATACATTGTTTATATTAAAATGTTTTCCTTATTAATATAGTTCTAAATATCTCGGTTGCGGGTGATTGACATGATACAGGGTATGATGGAGGCGCGTCGATTGGGCAGGTTGCAGCCTAATTGCGCCATTTGTTATGGCTATGGGATGGCGAGCTGGTCTCGCACACCTCCATTAAATGTGGGATTTACAACTCCCTTCAGGCTCCTAGTTCATAGCGCGATGGTGATCAGGCGGTTTATCACTCCCGCAGTTCCGCTGCAGGCCTTCAACTCCGTAAAGGTCGTTGCTCTGGGTGACTCTCTGAGCCTCTCTGTTGGCCTGTCACTGCTAGCTTGTCTCTTTGACTTCTGCTTGGCTCCGGCTCCAGGGGCTCACAGCTTCATCTGGGCTCTGTTTCCGCCTCTCTCTTAGCATCCGTTCTCCAGTTACCTCCCTCTGTGCATTTTCCACTCTATGTATTTGCCCCTCTATGCATTCGTTCCACTGTGCATTCACCCCTGTATCCAGTGGCCCCTCTGTATCACTTCCCGGTATATCACCATGCCGTGCGAAAGACTCAGAATGGTGAGTAGGCAAGGTAGCTCCCGCGGTCGTGCCACCCATCAGCACTCCTCCACCACCTCAGACCCATCCTCGGACGCACTGGAGTTCGGTCGCTCTAATTATCCAGCCACCAGAAGTGGCAGGGGCAGAGGAAGAGGGCGAGCTAGGAATGAAGTTTGTGTGCATAATGCACATCCCACTGCCTGTTTTCACATTCCATGTTCCCTAGCAAACTCTTCCTTCATAGTTTCAGCAACGATTGAAAAATGTGAGAATGCCAGGGGTTCGGGAGTGGATCATCTTGGGGTTCCTACAGAGCAGACGATAGCCAATCCTAATTTCAGCCAGCGCCAAGTCCCCGGAGGCCTGTCCGCTATGAATTCTGAAGCCATTGCAAGTCCGAGTGTGCCGGCAAGAGAAGCGATCCATTCGTCAGACTCAAATGACTCAGATCAATTTGGGTGCAACATTATTGAGGAACAGCCGTTTACCTCAGTTGACGAATGAACCATCCCATGCCTCCATTTTGTTCTGCAACCGACGAAGGAGTTCGCCTCCCATTCTTTTCACTGTGTTAGTGCCTGTTTCAGGTCTTTGTCTACTCCACATGTTGGAGTCTGTTATTGTTCTGTTGATGTTGGAGTCCGTTATTGTACTGTTTATGTTGGAGTCTGCAATGTTTAACTTAGTAATGGATCGCTGCATGGTTAGTTTTGGAGTTTTTTGGAATGGTTAATGTTCCTGAAAGTTAAAAACTCTGATGTAAGTCTATCGCTGGCTCCATAGTCAGGATGACAAGAATTACTCTGCCAAATGCCAACTTCATGGTAAGAATCTTCGAGGCTGCTGCCTCGCTGTAACACTTTTTGTATAATAATAGGAGTAGACCAATTGAGAAAAAAAAAATTATAGTTCTAAATAAACGGTAATATTTTTTACTTTTGTTTTAGATTTCATGCATACACTCTTTGTTTTATAGAATATAATTTTTATTATCCTTTAATAAAAATTATTATTTTTTTTAAATACATATAATAATATTTAACTTTGTATAAGAGAAATATTTTATTTATGCCCACATCGAATCGAATACGATACTTTTATTATTCATCATATGTTTTGAATGTTGCATATATATATATATTATATATATATATATATATATATAATATATATATATATATAGATATATATATGAAACAAATATAAATTTTGTATTAATAAAACTATATTTTTGGGGTCAGTTGCTTTACATCAAAAATCTTACATTTCGAGTCACCACAAAAGAGAGATCTTCAAATGAGTAAACAAAGTGTTTACTGTCACCATTACATCCATGCTCCTTAAATAAGAAATATATTCCCCATATATTCTACAAAAAGAGGTTAACGTAAACCATAATTTGCACACTATCATAACTGGGGATTACATAAAAAGATAAAATTGATACCCATTTCAAAAGATCTATTTTCAAGACTAGAAATGACCATCACCATGGTCCATGATTGATATCCTCCATGTTGCGAGCTTGACCAATCCTTCTACACCCAGCACGAGCAGCAGCGATGTCACCGTCCTCAACATCCATTCACACATTAGATATCTCTAGAACCGCCACTCGATTAGCGAGTTACCTGACCTTAGAATTTAGCCTATACAATGTGGACTATGTGGTTGTTTGATGCTCTATAATTGTTTCCACCACAAAGTATTGGAAAGAGAATCATTCATGCTCTATTAAATTCTCCAATTTATTGATGGTAGATAACGAGGCTTGTCTAGAGTTTAACAACTCGTCTACTAGCTCTAAGGCCATGATGGTCTCATTGAGCTCCTCTTCCTTTTCTAGGCCTACCATGATACCTTTGTGAGGATAGAAATAAATGATAGCCAACCCAAGAAGGGTTGAGGGTAGAGAGAACTAGAACACCATCTCTTGTAACTCCTGTTTTTGTGAACCTTTCCATGCATGTCTAAGAATACAACTAGACATGCTAACAAATTCCATAGAACAATATATGATTAAACCTAGAATTGAAACATGAGCATGAAAAAGGCCAAAGATATCCAAACATGGTGAAAATATCACCAAGACAGAGGAAAAATGGCCTTATGATCACGTCAGACATTAAAATTGAAACCACCATGCTCTGGAATGAAGGATTCACTGTAGCAAGAGGAGTGACCATTAATTTAGATGTAGAGAGAATTAATATGAAATTAAGGTGGAGAGTGAGCATTGAGATCCACCTTTTCATTGAAGAATGCCACTTGACCTAGGTCAATTAGAGGGTTGGGCCCAACCATGCCAATGGGAGCCAT
The DNA here is from genome assembly GCA_000404065.3 of Pinus taeda. Taxonomy (NCBI): domain Eukaryota; kingdom Viridiplantae; phylum Streptophyta; class Pinopsida; order Pinales; family Pinaceae; genus Pinus; species Pinus taeda. Next base: position 5,877 of record APFE030782015.1, read on the forward strand.
CCATCGATTCATTAATATGTAAATCCTAGGAAGTATAGACCATAGATCACCTCCCCTCAATCCTTAGAAAAGAATTATTACAATTCATTTATGGAAATGGGAATAAGAATCATTTTTCAATAATTTCAAAGATCCCTTGAGACAATATGGACCCTCTTTTACCAATTCATAAACACTTGAGTTCAAAATTCTATATGTATGCTACGGAGCTAACTTTGTCAAATTTTGTCAATGAGGCATGTATCTTGAAAATAAAAGGGGAGATAAGGTGTTTATCGATCTATTTGCTTTAGTTAATTTCCTTCTAACCAATAGGGAGTCCCCAAAGATAGTCATTTGCTTGATTCTTTGATATGAGGCAAGCTCCATACCTTTCTAGATGGTAGGAAACTTAACATGATTGTTTGTGGATTTTGTAAGGCCCTAGGCATGATGGAAAACCATTTGCTCATAAGGGCCTATAATGACCCCTCCCTCTCCATCCACCCCAATAATTTATATTAATGATTAAATGGACTACACAACTTTTTCATATTAGGAACTCATTGAATTATTTTATTTTAATTAGTTCTACCTTTTGGACATTGAAATATTTACTATGATCAACATATATATGCACATACTCTCTCTCTCTCTATATGTGTGTGTGTTTGAGATAAAGTGGATATTTATCAAATTCTTATATTAAAATGTTTATAACGAAAAAATAAACATTTTTTTACTTTTAAGTAATTTACCTCTCTATAGTTCATATAAAATTATGTTATTTAGTATAAACATCGAAATATTTTATTTATTTATATTTTGAAGAGTGACAGTAAAATATTATTTCGCCAATTAGGTTTATCTCTTAGGTCACATTAGGTATTGCGAGAGGCACTCACCACCCCATCGTCTCTAAAGGGAATTAAATCAGGGGGATGATATGGCTTGCCCTCTTCAGGACAATTTCATGCAAAATAATAAATCATGCATGTTTCTTGACTGGTGCATTAATGACTCTCTACTAACAATGGTTAAGGTTGCAAGTTTTTGTTTAAGGTTTAGAGACAACTCAAATCCGGTGTTGGTGGGTTGAATGCTCTCCATGGTCTTCTTGGTAATGCAAGAATCTGATCTAGCAAAGGGATGCTTCTAGGCTATAAAATTTTCTTTCATGGCAAAAAATATGGATGGATGTCTAGTTCTTTCAAAGCCACTCCTAGAGGTCCCGGTAGGCATTGAGCTTCTTTAAAACTTGAAAATTGTGGGGATGGGAAACTTAGTGAACCATAAGGGCATCTTAATTCTAAGAGGGGGGCCTATCTTGCAGGAAAGGCATAATCTAACCCCTCAAAATGTCGTAGGGACTCTCATTATGGAATCTACAAGGAACTCTTTGGTTTGGCATCAACATCCTTTTAATTGGTTAATTTTAGTTGTCTATGTTAATACCTTGCTAAGTCTTAGAGTCCATGTAATTATGAATGTTCTCAGTGTCTTATTTAGTATTTTGGAGGTATGGGTTGTTTTAGAATGTTATATGTTCTTTTTACAATGGGTCAAATTGTTAAATATTCATTTTGTAAGGGATATTCCTCTCCATCACTGTTAATGGTGGTTTTATTGGTCCTATTTAGAGGTGTTTGGAATCAAGTACATGTATTAGTGGTATTTTTCATGTGGCATGGTTTGCATAGAATGACGTTACATGTTTTTGGTGTGGTGCTAAGATGTAGAGATTTTCTCTTTTGTCTTTTGTTGCATCCCGCTTCTGATTTTTTTTTTTTGTATTTTATAGGTCAGGTTTCCTTCTACTGCCCATCTGTTATTTCTATGACAAGTTCCCTGATTGTCTTTTTAGTTTGTAAGGAATCTTCCTCTTTCTTCGATACAAATGTCACCTTATTGGGTCTAATGGGGGGTGAAGTGAGGCTTTACATAGGCCTTAGTCATGTGTAACCCATACTTTTTTTCTGTATAGTATGTTTCCACGTGTTCTAGTTAGGGTGCTATGTCACATGGATCTTTTCTCTATGCTCTATTGGGGCATCATCTGGTGTTTGGATAGATATTTTAAAGGGTGTGCAACCTCATATAGTTAAAGAGTGGGTAGGTGGATCCTACCCCTTATTACCTCCTTTCACCATGGTTAGGAAACATACTAGATTTAGATGGGGACCAACTAGAAGGTGTGGTCATATTTTTGTTGGTAGGTTGTGTATGCAATCCCAGGCACATTAGGCAACCTCTCACTATCATGCAAAAACTTCCCCTAACAACAAAGTAGACATTTGGAAGTTAGACTCTCAAGTGGCACGTAAATGTTAATCTTACTATAATTTAGAGCTTGTTGCTAAAGTATCAAATTGAATTCTCAACCTTGGGTATAGTAGGGGAAAAAGAAATAAATGCCTACATTTTGTTACCTTGTTCAGCAAAATGAATACTTTGCTCAATTGTTTTCTGAAAGAGAAAATATAAAAAGAAAATGACATTTCTCATTTATAAATGATATCCCTGGGATCTATATGCATCATAAATACTACTTCGTGTACTGCATGTCCATCTATCACATTTGGAGGTTGATCTCAAATGTGAGGGGATGATATGAGGCCCTGCTAGAACTAGTGCCTAAGATCTAGAACCAGTGACCTCATCTAAATCATTGCCTCCTCTCATGATTTTTATTGATTGTTGATGGTTTCTACTACATTTATGGTTGGAACAAATATAGTCATTTTTGGATTTTTTTTGTGGCTACTATGAGTATGATGTTTTACTATATCCATGTTTTTCCACCTTGAGGCCATAGTCCTAGTTTTGAGATGCACTTGGGATGTAATCTTATAAATTTCCAGTAATAGAGCTTAAAACAAATGAAATATTTTTACTAGATATCTTTCATATTGGTTTGTAATATTAATAGTGAATCAAGCTAGAATGGTATTTTCTATTTTTCTTTTAAAAGGGATATGTGTCAACTCAAGGTTGGTGTAATGTACCTCCATAATTTATTCTACTTTTTTCAACTTCTAAGCAATCCTGTGATGATTTTTACAAAAGTTCTTATGCCTTTCCAATTCATATTTATTCTATTTCTAATAAAAAATAATCATATGCATAGTTGGAATTTATTCATTTATCCCCAAATTCCAAATAACTTGAATAACCTTTACCTCTCCAATATGCCACATATGTTAATATAAAGTTTTCTTATAATTAGTAAAAGGATATAATTTGAGTGCTAAGAGAGCACCAATTTACTATTGTCTTACAGTAATTCAATTCATAACCTACCTACCACTTACCATACTCATGTGCTATATTAAACAATGAACCTTCATACATCAATATTTGAAAAATCGTTCACCTTGGTCTCTAGCTGTTTTTGATGTTCATCTTGGTTCATAGCTATTCTACTATGGGGTCAACAACAAGTCATTCCATATAATAATATATATATTTATATGACACAAAAATCTACAAAAGATTTTAATTATTTTACTCTTCCAAAACTGGTTTTCATTGTGATTTGAAGTAACACTCCCCTGGTTATAATTCAAACTCTTACCACTTCAACAACCCTTTCCGATTATGTTTGTATTCATTTAAAAGTGGCCTTCGGTCAGATGTCACACATACAACTAGATATGTAGACCCCTTCACATGACAGACAAATTGGATTACTTTTGATGACTGGATGGTCTAGATCATTTGAGCCCTAATATTAATGAATGACTACCCTAATCACCTTGATGTTTGACATTTTTTTTTCTCCTTGGGAGAATAGATCTCTCAGATGTCCGGTTAGGGTTTTCTATCCCTATCATTCACGATAAATGCTTTTTTACTCTCTTCTTGGGAACTAAAATGACAAGTAATGAGATTTATAGTTTTCTTGAGGGTTACTACTATCGAGAAAGATATAATATTTTTTTTTTAATGGAAACTATGGAAGGAGGTTAACTAATGAATTCCTTGGATAAATTTCAAGTTATCTAATCCACCTACTTGTTGCGATTCACATGGGTATCATAGACCTGTAATCCATCAAGCTTCAAATGTTTGGTATTTTCTTATTTTCCTAGATTAGATAGGCTTGTTGAGGGTTTTACAAGTTTCAATCATAGATTTTTATTTAGTTCAGAGGCTAAAAAATTTAACTAGGTTCTCTGTGTTTGACAATTTATTAAAGGCACTCTTCATGTGCTCTTCATATCATCTTTGGAGTAATAGTTCTCTTAGAGTTTTAGGTCAAAAAATATTTTCCTTTTAAATGAATACTTTGATTTGAGTATCTTTTTTGGGTTTTTGCTGAGATCTTTGGTTTATAGCGAGGGTAACTGTAAAAAATTACCATCTAATTTTTGTGTTCTCGTAATTATCCTTGCAATTATTTATTCATAGGATTGATAACCCGTCTAAGTTTTTCAAGCATTTTAGGAAAGAGGAGAGTATAGATACAAAATCCCAAGCCCACGATATATAAAATATTATATTTCTCTCTCAAACTCCTCTTCCCTTAGGTGACCGTAATACATAATTTTTCGTCGATGTTTAGAGAATTTTCTCACTATTTTTCTCTAAAGTTACTTAATATGGGGGTTTCTACTGAATTTATTTATAGGGCTTTTGTACGTAGTCATTGTTGGAAAGGTGTCTGCTCGATCTTCATAATTGTTATTGTACTCATTTCAATATGTATCTTATGTAAAAAACAAGAAAAAATAGTTATTATTATAAAATGCGGGTTTCATGCTCTTTATTGATGGTCTTCTAGGTAAAAGCATGCTCTTGATGCTTCTAAGGTTTTTTAGGTCATAGGATATATTGTCATGAGTTAAGAGAGTCAACATCATGTTTATAAGACCTCTCCAAGCAAAATATATCTTGTAAAAGAATTTATTTTGAGTTTAGAAAGTCCTCCAAAGTACAAGTTGGCCCTGGAAGCTTCAAGTTTGACTAAAGGAGGGATTTCAAAAACTTGGAAAGGTTATATAAAGGAGTAGTTTGACCTCATTTGATACTCATTCATCATAAAGTTCGATCTCTCTTGAAAAGGTATTATGTCCCTATAATACTTATGTAACTCCATTATTGTTATTGTTGGTGGAGCCCCCTATTATTATTGTTGTTCCCATGCAACCCCCATATTGTTATTGTTGTTATCCATAGAATCCCACTATTTTTATTATTGTGACCTTACATTATTATTGTTATGTAGGCTCTGATTATAATTGTGACCCATTAGACTCCTATATATACCGAGTAGTTGTTTTCATTTGTATCATCTAATAATGCTCATTTATGTGATATAAAGGGGGTTTCCTGCTCAAAGAGGGTATTTCTCAAGTCGCCCTTGTATATTTTCTTCTATTTTATGTATTGGTTGCCTAAGATTTGGTATTAGTGCTTTGGAATCTAGGGTTTCACTGCTTCAAATAGGTCATCCTAGAATTTTCACTATAGTGTTTCTTCTACGAGGCTTTACAAGCAAAACTTTTGACCAAGAAGAGCTAAACTCTTAGTGAACTTTGTGTAAAAATTTCATATCTTGTTTCACTATATTTTTGAGATATGGTCTGAAGAAGTTAGATTTTTTGTAGGCTTCGGAATTCAATCTAAAATAGGTGACCTGGGAAAAGGCATCATACCTTTCTCTTATAGCATCTGATTATAATTTCATAAGAATTGACTGAAAGTGCACGCAATGTATTTTTCCTGGTACCATTTTCAAGGCTGAAGTTTGAAACAGTGACATGTGGCATTTCTTACATGTTAGATATATTGAACAAGTCTACAATTAGGTCATCATGCAGGATTGGGCATCACTTTTTTAGACCACATGAAAAAATTTCAGACCTTAGAGATTTGATGTAACACCCTCCTCCCACATCTAACCAAGCAACCGGCCAGCCCAGGTAAACATGCAGCGAGAGGCCATTATAATATGATTCAACCTCCTAAGTCATGTTAAGGAAGTGGAACCGATGGAAACACACCATATGCACCTTCAACATCAACATTAGGACCCTCAGGAAACAACCCAACCTTTCTGCCAATCATCCCTTAGGTCCCACGGACATTATTAACCACTTGACCTTTGACACTCTCACTCTATGGGCATGCCAGCTTCCAGGGACCTTTCGACACTCTCACAGGCCTACAAGCTAGCCTCTAGGGACTATTTTGCTCAGTTTTGTGCTAGAGTCCCCATGCTTTCAACCTCATTTTCAAGCCTAGAGCCCAGGTCACTGCCTAGAATTAAATGGCACCATCATAAAAGTATGATAACATGGAAACAATAGTACTAATTAAATTACCTGAACAAGACCTTGACATGATCCCTACCATCCATGATAGACATATCGTCAAAGATATCACGAATATGTAATCTACAGGTACAAATAACATCTTTGAGCATAGGGTCTCATACTTATCTGAGATTTGCTATGAGGAATTGTTTCCTTATCACTTTATTTGCAGCTTCATCCATTAGGCCATAGATACATTGTTCATTCATATACAAGTAAAATCATGATGAGAGTCATACATAGCTACTATCATAAAACACATACATAACTGACATAATAGCAGCAGAAATACCAATGAAATAATAGCCTTACTCTCCATTATAATACTCATAGACCATATAAACCATTACAATACTCATAGAAATAAAAAGGGAAATAACCTCATATTGTTGATACAAAATCAAAACTTGGGATGGGACTTCCATGTTCCACCTAACCGTAGAATGGATGAGCCAAATCTCTCTTCATCCATTCATCCCCATTCCATTTTCTAAGCATAAATGTGAGATCTCATAGAAAACATCAATCCAAAACCATCTAGGGCTTCCAAAGGCCATCCACCTCAACCCATCAAATAGTGATTCCACCTCACGTTAGAAATCATAAAACCATCATTAGATTGGTCTCTACCCAAGCCTTCTAGGGCTCTAGAGTGTTTGTTTTGACCAAGTATCCTAGGAATAATAACTCAATGCATAACGTATTTTAGGCTTTAGGATAAATTTTCCAAACAGGGCTTACAGGACTATTAACTCAACCTACAGGTTTTTCTAGGCCTCTAGAGTGTTTGTCCAACCAAGACTTCCTGGACTAGTAACTCAACCCACCAAGGCTTTCAGGAATAGTAACTCAGCCCAAGTTGTTATAGGGCTTTGAGAGAATTTGTCCAACCAAGGCTTTAAGGACTAGGAACTCAACCCAAGCCATTACAAGGCTTCTAGAGTGTTTGTCTAGCCAAGGCTCCAAGAGCTAATAACCCAACCCAAGCTAAATGAAACATGATAACCAACTTGAAATGAATAAATAAACCAACAACACCATGGCTCTTCAAGAAATGGAAAGGCTGGACAAATCCACTATAAATTCAAGCAGTTCCCCATGATAATAACATATCATGATCAATAAACCAAATGCATGAGTCATGCATGCCAAAAATAGTGAGGAAAATAGACATGAAACTTGGTACCTACAAGAAAAACCCATTGTAGTTGTTGATCCCAATGTCCTCTTGCAATTTCCTACTCCTTATTTTCCTTTTTGCTCCTAAAATAAAAGTATGTCACTCTCTCCAAGAGTGTTCCAAGAAAAATCTAAGTGTCCAAGAGTGAGAGAGAGAGAATAGAAGTCAGTGCCACCAAAACTTAACTAACCAAGCTCACCTAATGATCCTCAGAAGCCATTTTATTTATGTGGCCTCTATTTTCTTCATGTTCCATTATTTTCCTTCAATTTCCTCCTCACGTGCAACATGTGACCTTTCACCTTCACTTCTCCTAATTTCCATTATTTTCATTAATAAATGTGCCAAAATGCCTGTTTACCTTTCCAAATTCCCTTGCGATTACCTCTATTAATTTCCTTATCCATAATAAATTGAATGGAGACCCACTAGGATTTTTTTCCTAGCATTCATCTTGGAACACATGTCCCGTCACTGTGGTCTTATATATTTTTACATGGATATTTAACCAGGGTTTTTACGTATGAAATTATAGAGATACAATAGTTTCAATATAGAGCTCCTAAAAGAAAGAAAAAGGTGTGTATTTAAAAAAAAAAAAATCATATTTTGTTTGAAAAATCAGTTTGAGGTGATTCAAAGGGCACAATGGAGCATATATATCATTGTTTGATTCCAAAATGTCTCGAAACAAAAAACTAGACACACCTAGTAAGCAACTAGAAAGCTCTAGTATGATGCATGAAGAAGAGGAAGAGATGCAACAAGATATATCAAAATTATGAGACCAAGTGCAAAACATTTCACTCTTGCAAAGAGGAACCATAAATGAACTGGCACTTAATATGGTTGGTTTCAAATAGGACATGGAATCAATGATGAATGTAAAGATGAATGTTTGAAGGATGATTTAAAAACATAAATGAAAAGGGACCTAGAAGGTTTGAAGGAAGGTTTGACAAAATTTCTACAAGAAATGCTTCCTAGTGGTGAGAAGGTACACCAAGAAAATCATGATGAAGATAAAAGGGATATGAATTGTGATTTTAGATATTCCCATAGCAGGTTGAATACTAACCACATTTTAAAGATTGATATGACGAAGTTTGGTGAAAAGGATTTGGTAACAAGAATACTATATATGGACCAATTATTTGATCTACATTATGTGTTGAAAACACAAAAGGTACACATTGCATCTTTATACTTAGAACAAAATCGGTTTTTTTGGTACTGATGGCTTTGCTCTCGTAAACCAATTGCCACTTCAAATACCTTATTTGTCCAATTCATAAAACTCAAAGAAAAGGATTCAATGATGGAGCACATTGAGGACTTCCAAATATCGAGTATCAAGGTAAATGATATTCTAAAGGAACATAGAATTGATGTCTTCACAGGAACTTTAAATGATAACATCCAACATGAGGTTTCCATTTAGGAATGTGATTCATTGGAGAAGGAAATCAAGGCAACAAGAAAATTTGAAAGCAAAATTATGCCAACAAGGAAGTCTACCACTCACAAATATGAAAATGGAAGTGTTGTTGCTAGTAGCCTTCCAAAAACTACAAGGTTGACACTGCAATAATTGGCGGAAAAAAGAGGAAAAGGGCTTTGGTACAGTTGTGATATAAAATACACTAAAGGTGATAAGTGTGATGAGAATAAATTATTTTACATGGACTGTGAAGAGGAGGAAGAAAATGAAAAATAAGCATCAAAAGAAGAGGATATACACCAAGAACCAACCCTAGAAAAAGAATAAATGAATATGATGATATCTAATAAATAATTGGAGGGAATTACCACTGCTACAACTCTCAAGATAGAAGGATATATCAGGTAGAAGAATGTAATAGTGATTATTGATTCATGTAATACCCATAATTTCATTCATTGTAAGATAGCATGGGAATTAAATTACTTTCTATATCCAACACGAGAGCGTCAAGTGATGGTTGCAAATGGAGGAACTATAAATTTCTCTAAAAAGTTCCATAATATCAAGCTAACCATTGGAGAATATGTACTGAATAGCCTAATTATTTCCATTCTAATGGGTGTGCCTCATGTCCTACTATTGGTCCAATGGTTACAATCTTTTGGGATGATATCTTTCAATTTTAAAAAAAAATCTTGAATTTTTTTTGGAAAGGAAAATAAATAAAATTAATGGGTATCGCAGGGAAACCAGGGAAGATAATCAACTCTAATGGCATGATAAATCATTTGAAGAAAGAGAAATGCGGCGTAATGTCACAATTATGCTCAATAGAGGTTCCAACATCAAAACCATCTATTTCTCCAGATGTCCAAAACAACTTGGACAATAATTTCAAGGTGTTTGAGACTCCCAAAGTCCTCCCACCAATTTGCTATTATGATCATGCTATTTACTTGATTCCATGAAGTGTTTCTCCAAATATCAGGCCTTACAGATATCCCTATGCCGCAAAAACTGAAATTGAACATATGGTTGCAGAAATGCTAGAGGCCAATATAATTCAACCAAGTCAAATTCTTTATCTACTCCAATAGTATTTGTGTGCAAGAAGGATCGATCATGGCATATGTGTTCGGATTATAGGGAGCTCAACAAACTCACTATTAAAGATAAATTTCCCATTCCGATCATTGACAAATTTTTTGATGAATTACATGGAGAAATTTATTCCACCAAATTGGATCTTCATTGGCAACATCATCAAATTAGAATGAAGACTAAAGTCATTCCAAAAATAACATTTAGAACTCATGAAGATCATTATGAATTTTTTGTCATGCCTTTTGGCCTTACTAATGCACCTTCCACATTTCAAGGTTTAATGAATTCCATTTTCAAACCCTTCAATAGAAAATTTATGTTAGTATTCTTTGATGATATACTAATCTACAACAATTTTTGGAAATGTCATGTTCAACATGTTAATATGGTGCTCAAACTATTCGAGGAGAAACAATTATATGAAAAAACCTCAAAAATGTTCCTTTGGAGTACAAGAGGTAGAATATTTGGGTCATATTTTATCTCGCGACGGTGCTAATGTAGAGCCTAACAAAATTAAATCCATTAAGGAATGGAAAATCCCACAAGTGTAAAGCATCTTTGAGGATTTATCTAGTTGATAGGGTATTATCACAAATTTTTTGAGAATTATGGGAGAATAGAAACACCTCTAAGAACATTGTTGAATATAAATGTATTTTCTTGGACTCTAGAAGCAACCCCTTTGAGCATCTTAAAGAGGCAATGTGCCAAGCACTAATCTTAGCTACACCAAAATTCAAAAATATATTTATTGTGGAATGTGATGCCTTAGGAAATGGAATTGATGTTGTCCAATCAAGGGAAAGTATTTAAATAAAAATATTTATGACAATAAAATTTTGGCAATACTACATGGACTCAAGAAATGGCGACCTTACCTAATGGGAAGACACTTCAATGTAAAAATAAATCACAACATTCATTAATAATTTTTGGAACAAATATTATCTTCATAAGAATAGAAAAATGGGTCACAAATATGTTAGCTTATGACTTTGAAACCATCTAAAAAAAAGGTAAGAAAAAATTTCTTGCAAATGCACTCTCAACAAATGATGAGGGTGTGGAATTATTGGTATAGGGTCCCCTAGGGTCAATTTTGAAATAGCTTTTTAGTTTTGTAAAGTCTTTGCATTTTGAGGAGTGGAGTGCGAAGGTTGTTAGGAGTCAAAGGGGCTTTAGGAAGGTCAACAACCCTTAGTTAGAAGTTAAGTTATTTTATGACCCACCCATCATTCACAGACCATGGTATTGTAAAATAATATGCTAGAAAATGGAGTGATAGCAAGTAATAGGAGATAATAAATCCATTGAAGATCTATGTACGAGAAAGTGATCTAAGGAATAAGAGTATTATTTTTTGTACTTATTCAATGGGAAAGGATCAGTTGTGTGAGAAGAGACCCTGGTAAGTATACAAGTGTGTGCGAGCCCCTGTAGCTATGTGCGCAGGGAAGAAAGAGTCTGTAACGGAAGGATTGAACATAAGAAAGACCATTTTGGAGCAATATATTTTTATCTGTGTGTTTATATTTACTTCTGAATTTACTGTGAATTCACTATGTTTATTGCAATTGTCATAAGAAACACTTAATAGATGCACAAAAGTGGTAGATCTATTAGTTTTTAATTGATGTTATGAACGTTTAGCGCAATCGACACAAAATTAGAATCTATTTTTCATTAGCTATTGTAATTCCCACGATTTAAGGGTTAGGGTTCACAAAGGTCTGAACAAAGCCCTAAAAGTAATAGAAACCTATCATACAAGCCCATGGATGTAGAAACGTGGTTCTTTCATCCCAAATACTACCACGGGTGAGACTGTAGCCCGCATTATGTGGGTTGATTCCGGAATGGCCAACAATGTAGGGTTTTGTTGGTTGGTGCAACTAACTCTGAACCTAGTTCCATACCCCTTCAAGCTACCATGAAGTATTACTCTATGCCATTTCTTTCATCCAACTTGATTGAATAACTGAAGCAAGGAATAAATGGAAAAATGAAGATGGGTTAACACTCATTCAAAAGTTGCAACAAGCTCCAAGTACATCATATACATTTATCTCGAAAAATGAATAATTATGGTACAAATATTGCTTATATCTCTGTAATAATTCCAACCTCAAACAAAAAATAATATTTTTGAATTACACACATCCACATTGGGAGGGCACTCAATATTTTTAAAAACTTAACATAGGGTTAAGAAGGATTTTTGTTGGGATGGACTTAAATCTGATATTCATAATTTTATGGTATAATTTGTTGTTTTCCAACAAATTAAATTTGAGAGAATTAAGCCACTGTGTTTGTTACTACCTTTATCCATTCCAATTCAGTATTGGGAGGAGCTATCAATGTGTTTTATCATAGCTTTACCCAAGTTTGAAGGAAATATTTTCATCATGGTGGTAGTTGATAGACTTACTAGGTATGCACACCTTTGTTCATTATCTCATCCTTTTAAAGCTAGTACAGTTGCTACTACATTTATGGAAATGATTGAAAAGATACATGGAAACCCAAAGATTTTTGTATGTGACTGAGATAGCATTTTCACGGGAAATTTCCAAACAAAATTATTTCCTTGTCTTGGTACTCAATTAGACGATAGCTCACCTTATCATCCTCAACATGACGAAAAAACTCAGATAATGAAAAAATGTTTGGAAGGATATATTTGTTTCTTTATATCTAATAAACAAACACATTGGGTCAAGTGGTTACCTTTCGCTGAACGGTGGTATAACACTTCCTTCCATACTAAAGCAAAAATGATGCAGTTTATGGTAATTTATGGATATCATACATCATCCATCACATCATATTTAAGAGAAAATTATAAGGTTCAAGTAGTGGAGGATCACATCGAGCATCAACAACAAGTTCTCTAACTCTTAACGGATAACCTTACTTTGATGTAGAATCAAATCAAACAACATGAAAATCAACATCATAGTGAAAGAATTTTTTATGTAGTCAATTGGGTATTTTTACGTCTACAACCATACAAACAAATGTCCCCCAAGAAAGCTAAGAAGAATAGTAAATTATTTCCCAACTAGTATGGTCCTTACAAGGTGGCACAAAAGGTCGATACTATGGCATACAAATTAGAGCTACCTGCATCCTCCCAAGTACACTAAGATTTCCAAGTTTCATGAAGGTTGTTAGTGGTAAGCTCCCAGTTCAAAGAATATTTCTAGAACTTGAAGAAGTTAGGAAAAATAATGTTGGAGCATGAATATGTCACGTAATCAAGAAGCTGATAGCTCCAAAATTGACTAATTTAAGAGTATCTCGTTAAGTGGAAGAACTTACCCACTGCAGATTCCACATATGAGGATGAGAATTTTATACAAAAGCATCGCGAAAAACTCAATTGTCGAGGACAATACTTTTTAAAGTATGGGGGCATGTTAGGTCCCTATAATACTAGTGTAGCTCCCTACTGTTATTGTTGTTCCCATTTAGCCCCCATATTGTTATTGTTGTGCCCATATAAGCCCACTATTGTTATTTTTTTCCCTCACATTATGATTGCTATGTATGCCTTGATTATAATTGTGACCCCTTAGACTGCTATATACACCAAGGAGGTTGTTTCATTTGTATCATCCAAGAATTTTTCATTTATGTGATATAAAGGAGGTTTCCCCCTCGAAGAGGTTATTTCTCAAGTCGGTGAGCTATATTTTCTTATATTTTTGAGTTGGTTTCATAAAAGAAGGTTTGATCTATAGTTATAGCAAGCAAGGAAGGTTGAATGAAGCTCCAGAAGGAAAAAAATGTCAAAGAAAACTTACTTGGGTTTTATCTCTCTCACACATGCAAAATTCTATTATTTATACAACTACAAGGAAACTGCAGGTCCAAGTTTCATAAGAGTGATGTGCATTTTCTTGTTATTGGAAGGGATAATACTCTCTCCTGACCTTGCTTACCTTATAAGTAGATGTCTAGCTCAAGGAAGGACTCAAGAAGAAGCTGGCTTAGGTTTTTTTTACCTCTTCTTCTATTTTGTGAGCTTGTTGCATAACAAAAGGTTTGATCTACAAATATAATAGGCAAGGGAGGTTGTCGACGGTCCAAAAGGAAAAAAAAAGTTCAAAGAAAACTTGTTTTTGGACTCTATCTCTCTCACATGTGTGGAATTCTATGGTTTCTGCATCTACAAGGAGGCTAAAACTATAGGTCTGAGTTGCATAAGAGAGAAGTGTAGTATTTTGTTACTGGGAGGGATAATAATCTCTCTTGGCCTCATTGACCTTAATAGTAGTTATCTATCTCAAGGAAGGATTGAAGAAGAAGTCTGATTAGGGTTTCTATAGCTACTACAAGGCCACAATTGTAGAACAAAATTGCCGGAAAGAGGCTATGGTCGAAGTCATAGTTAGAAGATGGTTTCATTAGAAGGGATGACCAGGTACTTGGAGGAGGACTGGGTCTAGGGTTTCGATCATTGTTTTCTCATTTGAGGTATATTTTATAAGCCTAGAAGAGTTTTCAAGGTTTTCCACTTCGAGGAGTTTTTCCCTAGCTTGGAGCCTAACTTTTGTGTCCACTATATTTACTTTTTGTTCTTGATATTTTTTTGATGAGGAATATCTAATAAAGATAAATAAGAAGAATAATACAGTTCACAAACAAGTATTAAGGTAGTAGTAGTTGCAAAATTACATTTAACAATATCTTATCAGAGTTAAGGCAAACAAGAAGGAAACTAGAAGGATCATCTCATGGATACTAGAAGGGTTTTTTAAAGGGGAAATGAATACCTATTGTTCTAGAAGAAGGGAATCATCAAAAGAAAGCTTGAAAAGGAAGATTATAAGAAGTTTTTTTGTCTCTCTTGTGAAAAGGATATAGTTGAAGACTTGTTGCAGGAAGACCTCCATTATAAAGGAAGCATCAAAGGTATTTTGAATCATAACTTTTGGAAGCCATCATTGAAGTCTCTTTGAAGGTCTTAAAAGACAAATATAGTTGGAGACATCATCAGAAAAGATAGGACTCTTGATAATCAAGTAAGTACCATATATTTACTCTATCCATGAGCCCACAAGTCATATGGATTCTTTCTGCAAGGAAAGTGATAAGTTCATTGGAGAATTAAATTTCCAAGCAGGGAAGAAAATGATTGAACTAACACTTATAGAAAATGAGCTAATGGAATATGTTATTCGTGACATTATTGAACCTAGAAAAGACATGACTCAAGATCTAAAAAATTAAAAGAAAGGATAAGTAAGGGAATAGAGGATCATCATTGAATCCATTAATGATCCCCTTGTTCCATTTATTTGAAATTTGAAAACTTCTAAGGCTATGTATGAGAAGCCAGTGAATTTGTACTCTATAAGTACATTAAGAAAAAAGATGTATTTGAGGAATAGGATATATGGAATGGAGAAATCAAAGGATGAGTACATGGCATCCTTTCTAGTGAAGATATATCAATTAAGATATCACTTTTAGTGGCTTGGAGAGACAATTTATGATTCAAAAATGACCATCCATGTACTGAATGCATTGCCATCAGAATGAAGCAACTTTGCAAGAAGCATCTAATCTAAGAAATTCTCAACTCCTTTTGATGAGTTATGGGCTCAGTGCATCTTGGAAGAAAATAGGATCAAGAAAAGGATGTCATGGGATAAGATAAATAGTTTAAATCTTTTATAGCTCATGTCAAGATGTTAAAATAGGAAAGTTTGGAAATTCCAAGAAGAAAGGTATGTAAACGTTCAATGCGTTAAGTGAAATGAGTATGGACACCTTAAGAGGGACTGTCAAAATGGACAAAACACTAAAAGAAATGAAAGAATCAAGCCTCCTGTAGTTGAGGAGGTGGAAGAACCTATGAAGAAGCCAAAGAAATAAGAGGTGAAAGATTACTAATGAAGAAGGCAACATTTTTATCAAGTTTTTTTATGAATATTGTTGTTTCCTTTAGAATAATATGAATTGTTGTTTACTCTAGGAGAACATGGTTTTTTGTAGAATCATAGAAATACGAATGTGATAGTAGAATATTTAGAGGATGCTCAGTTGATTTGCTCTATAGAAATCATCTAGTCATTAAGTATAGATTAGATAGACCATTTTACATATTGTTCATCCAGGAATTATCTAACATTATGTTGGAGGTAGTCATATTTCTAAGGTGGATCATCATGATCTTGTAAGAACCATCATTTTGGAAGGATTATGACAAGGTATTATTCATTCCATATAGTATGGAAATAATATTGAAGGATGAAGGAATGCATTGGGTTAGGTTGCATGCTTATTTTATGGCATATGGCTAGATGATTGAATGAAGGCATAGAAATACATATTGGAACTAAACTTTCAATATCATTCATGTGTACCTAATCATGTAAAAGAAAGTTGGTGATAAGATATGCTTCGTATATGGTTATTGTAACAACCTTGATCAAAATTCTATATAATAAAGTTAATAAAGGAAAAATAATAAACATGGTGATGGGAGGCATATTACAAGTTGAATGTTGGGGAAAACATCCTAGTTTTGTTGTTCATTTGGTTTAATATGGCTAAGGAAATTGGCAACGGCAATGGAAAAGGATTTGGAAAGGAAAAGTGGCATTAATTGACATTTTATTTATGAAAATATGGAAATTAGGAAAAAATGAAGTTGAAAGGTCATAGGTTGCATGTGAGGTGGAAAATGAAGGATAATAATGGAAAATGAAGAAAATAGAGGCCTCATTAATAAAATGGCTTTTGAGGATCAGTTAGCAATATTTTCTTAGTTCAATGTTGGAGCTCTCTCTATTATCTCAAGGTTTTAATACTCTTGGAAACTTGGAGTATTCTTGGAGCAATATAGCATTGTAGGAAAGAATGAAAAGGAAGATAAAGAAAGCAAGAGGAAGCAAGGATCAAGCAAGGAAGAGTGGGATTCAATTGGTTACAATGGGATTACTTACAGGTATTGAGTTGCATGTATGATTTCCTTGCTAGTTTTGGAATGCACGGTACATGCATGTGTGTTTTTGGTTCTCATCCTATGATTTCCATGGATCTTGCCAAGTGTGATAATGGTTTTCAGCCTTGCCTTTCAATTTTTGGATAGTCATGGTGTGATGGGGCTCTCTTCTTTTGGTTGAGCTAGATTTCCAAATGGACTCAAAGTTGAGTGGGGTGGTCTCAGGATTATTCAAAATGAACTTGGTGGGATATATGGTAAAGCATGGTTGTGATTACCCTTTATTAGGCCTAGTAATCCCTTGAATGGTAATGGCATGATACATAGTAAATACCAGAGGGTGGAGACCTCATAGGCCTAGGAATCCCTTCACCAGTAATGGTGGAATACACATAAATCTAAGAGGACGAGATGGATAAATTCTTTACAATTAGGTGGAGAGATCTAGAGGCATCCATTCTTGTTTAGGGCCTAGTGATCTGGTGGGATTTTTGTAAATCCTCATTGTATTGATGAGGGTTTTAGGCCTAGGAATCACTTGGTGGATATACGATAAAGCCCAAGGAAAACTTGGTTATTTTTGTTGTGTTCTCCACATTCATACTTGGAATATGGCATGACACTGATTGGTTGAAAGAAATATTTGGTTCAACCGAATTTATGGTTAGGTGGTTCATAGAATTCCCTAACTTGGTTGGATCATGCATACATTAATAAGAAGTCCTTTTCTGTTGATATTTCATGTGTAAATGTACTTTTTGATATTTTGTTTTTATGGATATTCTACTCGTGTTATTTTGTTGGTTATATGTTGGTTATAAGCATGGTTCATGACAAACTTTGGTTATGGATATCATTGTGATATGATTAGTACAATAAATGTGAATGAATATATGTTGGGTCCCTATAATACTAGTTATTACCCCATTACTATTGTAGTTGTACCCCTTATTAATATTTTTGTGCCCCTATTGTCCCCATATTGTTATTACCGTGCCCCATAGAATCCCTCTATTGTTATTTTTGTGGCTTTATATTATTATTGTTAGGTCAGCTGGGTTATATTATGACTCCTTAGACTCCTATATATAGAAAGGAGGTTTTTTCATTTGAATCATCC
This sequence comes from Pinus taeda, assembly GCA_000404065.3. NCBI lineage: Eukaryota > Viridiplantae > Streptophyta > Pinopsida > Pinales > Pinaceae > Pinus > Pinus taeda. The sequence goes on from APFE030782015.1 coordinate 23,982, forward strand.
AAGAATTGTTCATTTATGTAATTTAAAGGAGGTTTCCCCCTCGAAGAGGCTGAATTCTAAGGAATTGATCTATCTTTTCTATCTTCTCTTGAGCTGGTTTCATAACATTTGGTATTAGAGATTTGGATTCTAGGGTTTCGCTGCTCCAAACAGGTCATCGTGGCATTTTCGTTGTAACATTTTTTATGTGACGTTTCAGAAGCTAAAAAAGCCCCCCATTTTAGAAGACATCGCATTAAATCTCAGGTCCGAATTTTAGACCTTTTCGTACTATATTTTCGGAGATATGATCTGAGGAAGTTGGTCATTTTGTAGAATCCTAAATTACATTCAAAACAGGTGACCTGGGGAAAATCTTCACAACTTCTCTCTAAGCATCAGACTAAAATTTTGTAAGAAGGTACAAAAAGAGGACGAACTGTAGTTTCTTTGTATATTTTTTCCAGAGCCAAAGGTCAAAACAGGGACACGTGGCACGTCGTACAATTTTTCTCTACTGAATTAGTCTATAATCAGGTCACCGTGGGAGATTTGGCATAACTCTTCATTGGAGAATCTAATTGGGGTCAGAGTGGCGGCATTGGAAAGAGGACACAGAGGGATACTGCAGGTCACAATTGCAGAACTGGATGATCCGAAATTACTGAGATACATCAGAGGCAATATCGAGCTCCTACAAAGTGAAAAAAGGTGTGTATATTTTTTTAAATGTTTGCTTAAGCTTGGTTTGAAAAATTATTTTGAAGGAATTCAAAGGGCATAGTAAAGCATTATTATCGATAATTGATGCCCTGGGAAAGAAAATGGAAACACCTAGTAGGCGACCTGAAAGCTCAAGCATGACTCATGAAGAAGAGGAAGAAATGCAACATGATATATCAAAATTACAAGACCAAGTGCAACAAGTGTCACTTGCATAAAAGGGAACAAAATCTAAGATGGATGGTTTAAAGAAAGGCGTAGAAGCTAAGATGGATTGTTTAAACAAAGTTGTAGAAGCTAAGATGAATGACATGGAAGCTAAGATGGATGATTTGAAGATAGAATTGAAGACAAACATGGAAGAATTGAAGATGAATATGAACAAGTTGCTACAAGAAAGGCTCACTAATGGTGAAAGGGTAGTAAAGGAAACTCATGATGAGAACAAAAGAAATGTTAATCATGATTCTATAGACTCTAATGTTGGATTGAAGACCCACCATATTCCAAAGATCGATATGAGGAAGTTTGATGGCAAGGATCCCGCAACATGGATATTACAGATGGAGCAATTTTTCGATCTCAATAATGTGCAAAACACACAAAAGGTACGTATTGCAACTTTATATTTGGAACCAAATCAGTTTGTATGGTAATGAATGGCTTTGTTCTCATAAACAATTTATCACTTGGGAATTTTTTATGGAAGAATTGATAGCACATTATGAGGATACAAAAAGAAACACTTTTTTTAGCCAATTGATAAGTCTCAAACAAAAGGGTTCAATAATGGAGCACATTGAGGAGTTCCAAAAATTGAAAATAAGGGTAAAAGGTATTCCATAGGAGCATAGGATTGATGTTTTCATAGGGTCTTTAAAGGATAATATCCAACATGATGTTCGCCTTTGGGAACCTGATTCATTAGAGAAGACATTTAGGTTAGCAAGAAAAACGGAAAGCAAAATTATGGCAACCAGGAAGCATACCACTCACAACTATAAAGACGGAAGTGTTGTTGCCACTAGTCTTCCACAACATATAAGGTTGAAACCACAAAAATTGGAAGAAAAAAGAGCAAAAGGGCTTTTTTATAGTTGTGATAACAAATACACTAAAGGTCATAAGTGTGCTAAGAAGAAATTATTCTACATAGATTGTGAAGAGGAAGAAGAAAAGGAGCAAGATAGGTCAAAAGAAGAGGATATACTCCAGGAACAAAGCCTATATGAAGAGCAAATGAATCTAAACATATCTTGTAATGCATTGGTGGGAATTACCACTCCTCAAACCATCAAGATAAAAGGACAAATCAAGAAGAAAAAGGTAATAGTGTTGATTGATTCGGAAAGTACCCACAATTTTATTCATTGTAAGGTAGCAAAAGAATAGAATTGCTTCTTATATCGAACACCAGAGTGTCAAGTGATGGTTGCAATGGAGGAACAATAAATTTCTCTGGAAAGTGCCATAATATCAAGCTATCCATGGGAGAATATGTATTGACTAGCCCAATGCTTTCCATTCCAATGGGAGGTGCTGATGCGATATTAAGAGTCCAATTGCTACAATCCTTGGGTACAATAGCTTTTAATTTTCAAGAAATTTTCATGAAATTTTTTGTGGAAGGAAAGGAAGTTGAATTAAGGGGTATTGCAGGGAAATCGGGAAAGATAATCAGCTCTAATGGTATGACAAAGCTTCTAAAAAAGGAACGAAAAGGTGTAATTGCACAATTATGTTTGCTAGATGTTTCCACATGGGAATCATCTATTTCTCCAGATCTCCAAATAGTCTTGGACAATCATTCCAAGGTATTTGAGACTCCCAAAGGTCTCCCACCTATTCGTGATCATGATCATGCGATTCATCTGATTCCAGGAAGTGTTCCTCCAAACATCAGGCCGTACAGATATCCCTATGCCCAAAAGAGTGAAATTGAACGTATGGTTGCAGAAATGCTAGAGGCTGGTATAATTCAACCGAATCAAAGTTCT
>APFE030782021.1:0-11575 GCA_000404065.3 Pinus taeda
GGTAATATAAATATTACTAATACTAAATGAATATATATTAATTTAAAAATATGCTTATCTTTCTTATTAATTTAAAAATTAATTCATTAATTTATTATTTAATAATAAAAAGTATGCTAATTTATTGTTGAATTATTATTTGTTTTAAAGTTATATTTTATATTATTGTTATTGTTATATTATTAGTATTAATTCATAGTTAATTCGATGTAAATTAGGTAAAACATATGACCAATACAAACGCGATTAGTTTTTAGGAAATTAAGACAATGAATTATATAAATTAATCCTATAATTATAAATCCTAAATGAATATCTATGACATAAAGTAAGAAGACAGAAAATCTTAAAGACCTAAATCGCCAACAACAAAAAGAAAAAAGAAAAAGACGGATGCACCGAAACCTGATATCTATGCCCAAAGATACACAGGATTCTACAAAACGAACCCAACGAGAACACAAGCGGAGAAGAGGACAAGAACTAAAGGAAACCCTAGATCAAAGGCGAAAGAGGAAGAATCGGAAGGACCCTAAGGGAACGAAGCCAGATAAAGAACAAAGGGGGGGAAGACGCACTAAGAAGATAGGGCGGGAATCCAGCACTTGCTAACCTTCCAGCCATCATCTCTGTTGAGATTAATAGGCCTCTTTTCAATTTCTAATGCTTCCCTTAACTTCCGATGATGGAAATGCGCCACCTTGGACCCAATTTCATGTTGTTCTTTCCTGTACAATAAAAATGGTCCCATACCAGTCACTATTTCTTTGACAATGACAGTGTAAACACAAGAAGTAGCATAAAGAAACTGCCTTAAATTCAAGATATTAAAAGGAATGAATGCAAGGTTTTAGAGACAATTCAGATAATTCCAAAGAAAGATGCAGGAAAATGTAATATTTTCAAAGGAAAATGGATCATGGCCCAAAAGGGCCTCTATACAGAGACAAGACTTATCATATATTCAATGAAGCGCTGCTCTGACATGGAATACTTGTAACAGAGATGGAAACCAAATGGTTGCACCCTGCATTGTTTCAATTTTAACATCATTCTTAGAATTCGTAAGAAGTTGTGCACTTTTGTGCACAATTCTGCAGCACAACAATTCTTCGATAGAATGCCTGAAATAGATGTGGTGTCATGGACTAATCTTGTAAAGGGACATGGTCAGACTGAGTTGGAAAAGGTTATGAGATATTTTACAATCTTAAGCATAATGCATGCCTTCTCATATAACAATCACATTGTCTAAGATAAATCAGTTTGTCAGATAAATTTTGTATCTTTTGGGTGAATTATGTTAGGGTAGGTAGAATCTGCCATTTATAGCTTCTCTTGAAATATTCTACATGCAGCCTTAAATAACTATGCTCTTCTGACACTGTTTTTGTGAAGATCCAAGCAGAGGAACATTTGCACATCTTATCTTGATATAGATAGAGTTCCAATGTTAAATATCTGCTAACTGATCTGATTGCAGGTTGCAGAGATTAAGGATCAAGATATAGTGTGTCATGTCAAAAACAGTGGAACTTTTGTTGGTCCATTGTTTACAATGCATGCCACTCAAGTTCATATTGATCTTCTGACACCGAGTGATACAGATAAGTACGTAAGTAATTGCAAGCATGGATATTACTATGTTAGTTTCCAATATAGTTATAATTTTTTTAGACAGAGGGTCCATGGTCATGACTCACTGGAATTGTTTTAATGCTGCAATTTCATTTTTAGCACATAGAACTACAATTGGGTAATGTCAAATGGTTCAGTTTTTTGTTGCAATTGATGGGTCAAAATTCACTATTTTTTCTAGGTTTTCAAGTCAAATATTAATGAATACTAGCTAGGGAAGAGTCATCAATGAAGATTTTAGAAATCAAAGAGTTACATAAACATGGGTTGGGAAAAATGGTCTGTGTGAAACCCAATTGGTTTGAAGTCAACATGAAGGCATTGTCCATTCCTTTAATTTTTCAATGCCATGTTTATTTCCCAAGTTAATGAAGCTGCCATATTACTCTACAAATTGTTTTAGCAGATATGGATAATTTAGGCCTTATGATTTGTCAGTCAAAGTTATTTTCACATAAAAAATTCATTGTTGATATGGCACTAGTTGTCTTCCTTCCCTTTTGTTCCAATGTCTTCTCTCTCAATTTTACAGTCTTCCTTGATTGAAAGAGTTGTGGGTACATCTGATCCCTGACAATAATTTAGTTCAATATTTGATGGCCTTGAAGATCCTAAACCCAATTTCATGTTGTTCTTTCCTGTAAAATAAAAATGGTCCCATACAAGTCACTATTTCTTTGACAAGGGCAGTGTAAACACAAGAAATAGCATAGAGAAAATGACTTAAATTCAAGATATTAAAATGAATGAATGCAAGGTTTTAGAGACAATTTAGATCGATCTAAAGAAAGATGCAGGAAAATGTAATATTTTATGTTGTTGGAAAAATGACTCTTGAGTTCTCATCGAAATTGGATTGGTTAGACACTGATGTCTAATCCTCAAGTATACCAGTTTCGTCTCTGGCTCATGGCAAGAAATGTGAAGATTAATATTATGGAGCTACCATCTGCTATAAAATTTCTAATGATTTTGGCCTCCTAGGTTTACATATATTCCCTCTATATATTTGTGTTGTGCGAATTGGGTAGCCCTACACAAATTTTATTCTCCTACAATTTTTCCCATGTTCGAGAGATCTTTCAATCTTTGTTGCAACCCTTATGTAACTTTAACACTCTTGTAGACCATCTATGTACTTGCTTGAACTCTGTACTTTTGAGCAGTGACTTTTGTATGATTTCGTAGAAAGTTAAGATCCTAATGAACACTTGGATATGTTACTTTCTCTTATTGATAAAGGAAAGCATTTGATGAAAATGGGGGTTTCATCCTAAGTCAGTCCCCCTATCTTTAGGTAGACAGAGTATTTGCTCAATAATTTGTAAAGCTTCCCTTGTTTCAAAATCAGAAGTTAACATGAAGGCATTGTCCATTCCTTTAATTTTTCAGTGGCATATTTATTTCCAAAGTTAATGAAGCTGCCATATTACTCTGCAAATTGTTTTAGCAGATATGGATAATTTAGGCCTTATGTTTTGTAAGTCAAAGTTATTTTCACATAAAAAATTGTTGTTGATATGGCACTGGTTGTCTTCCTTCCCTTTTGTTCTAATGTCTTCTCTCTCAATTTGACAGTCTTCCTTGATTGAAAGAGTTGTGGGTACATCTGATCCCTGACAATCATTCAGTTTAATATTTGATGGCCTTGAATCTCCTAAACCCAATTTCATGTTATTCTTACCTGTACAATAAAAATGGTCCCATACGAGTCACTATTTCTTTGACAACGACAGTGCAAACACAAGAATTAGCATAGAGAAAATGTCTTAAATTCAAGATATTAAAAGGAATGAATGCAAGGTTTTAGAGACAATTAAGATCAATCCAAAGAAAGATGTAGGAAAATGTAATATTTTCAAAGGAAAATGGATCATGGCCCAAAAGGGCCTCTATACAGAGACAAGACCTATCATATATTCAATGGAGAGCTGCTCTGACATGGAATACTTGTAACAGAGATGGAAACCAAATGGTTGCACCCTGCATTGTTTCAATTTTAACATCATTCTTAGAATTTGTAAGAATCTATGCACTTTTGTGCACAACTCTGTAGCACAACAGTTATTCGATAGAATGCCTGAAAGATATGTGGTGTCATGGACTAATCTTGTAAAGGGATATGGTCAAACTGAGTTGGAAAAGGTTATTAGATATTTTACAATCTTAAGCCCAGTGCATGCCTTCTCATATAACAATCACATTCTCTAAGATAAATCAGTTTGTTAGATAATTTTTGTATCTTTTGGGTAAATTATGTTAGGGCAGATAGAATCTGCCATGCATAGCTTCTCTTGAAATCTTCTACATGTAGCCTTAAATAACTATGCTCTTCTGACACTGTTTTTGTGAATATCCAAATAGAGAAACATTTGCACATCTTATCTTGATATAGATAGAGTTCCAATGTTAAATATCTACTAACTGATCTAATTGCAGGTTGCAGAGATTAAGGATCAAGATATAGTGTGTCGTGTCAAAAATAGTGCAACTCTTGTTGGTCCATTGTTTACAATGCATGCCACTCAAGTTCATATTGATCTTCTGACACTGATTGATACAAATAAGCACGTAAGTAATTGCAAGCATGGATATTACTGTGTTAGTTTCCAATATAGTTATAATTTTTTTAGATAGAGGGTCCATGGTCATGACTGACTGGAATTGTTTTAATGCTGCAATTTCATTTTTAGCACATAGAACTACAATTGGGTAATGTCGAATGGTTCAGTTTTTTTTTGCAGTTGACGGGTCAAAATTCACTATTTTTTCTAGGTTTTCAAGTCATATATTAATGAATACTGTCCAGGGAAGACTCATCAATGAAGATTTTGGAAATGTGAGAGTTACCTAAATATGGGTTGAGAAAAATGGTATGTCTGATGCCCAATTGGTGTAGAATTTATGCCAATATTAAGCATGTACAAATTTTGTAGGTTGCATGGGCATATATTCTCACTAATTTCAGAGATTATTCTTTTCCCTTTTGCATTATTCTCCATTCACACAGTTTTCTTTGCTTTGTTCAGTTGTGTGTTGGTCATGAAATTGTGTTTTGCAGTCAGCAAAAATCTTAAAAGTTGTCTATCAACTAGAAAAAATATCAGAAGCAAACTGTGATAGCATTCACAGAAATAAATAGCCAACAGATCATATATCCGACATTAACTTATCAAGAAAGAAGGTCCATAACATATACAATTTCCACAGAAATGGCAGTACTCTTATATTACTTTGCTTCAAGGATAGGGCATTGTTTCAGAGAATATCCCTAATGAAATCCATTGAATTAATATATGAATTTAGGGTATAATGGTTCAGAACAACATAATGTTCAAATGTGAATCCAATGAAATTATATAAGATCACCCTACTCATTTCTTACTAATTTTCTCTTTGTAAACTAGCCATTTGGAACTTTGATGTTACACATTGAAATTCTAGTATCATCCACCTGGTTAATTCTCACCTTGGGGCATCTACAATATTTGACGACATAATGCCTTTAGAAGCACGTAGTTTGTTTGACTACCTATCCACTAGTTAGTTTGTCTATGCTCATTATGATAAATTCGATCTTATACCTTGAACAAGCTTTACTTGTAGTTTACTAAATCCAATGGCTAATTTTTTAGGTATCCACCACTTGATTAATTCTCACTCGAGGCAATCTTTGACAACATAATACCCTCTAGAAGCTCATAGAATCCAATTTTTAACATATTTTCACTCTTTTTATCACTAGGAGTGCTCAATTCAAACAATGGTGAGACCATCTAGATGTTAGAAATCTAATGCTAATTTTCTATTTGTCCCCAACCTAATGAATATTAATATTGGTGATAGCATATTTTTAAAATGAACATATTGAGTCAATTTCCCTTATATAAAGGTCTTCCTTATTTATTCATAATCTTTGAATCTAAATTACTTCATTGTTCTTGTCCTTTGTCAAATGTTCATCAAGCAATGTCAGAAGACAGTATTGGCTTCCATCAAGGACCTTAGGATAAACCTTATAAACTGAAAGCATGCAGTTTGTAACTAACATGAAATCAAAGTTCAAAATAAATAAATTTGTGCATTTGCTAATTGTGGTAACCCTCGCACTTCAAATATTAGATAGTTCAAGCTTGGATCTCATGAAATAAATGTAACCTTACAAATTGTAGGGCACTAGTCTATTTTTGTGCTAAAGTTTATTGTGCATCATGTGATTTGATTATGACAATATTTGTAATTTGATTTATTTCTGTTGTTTGTACTTTGAAGGTTATTGCATCTTGGGGATTTCACAACAACATTGACTTTCTTTCTTTGTCTTATACATGACATGCTGAAGACATTATACAAGTAAGAAATATGACATAAAATATAAATTCTTTCTCATGTTCTGAGCTTGTGATGTTACTTCTAGCAACTATGATGGATCTCACATAAAATTTTCTGTCAAGCTGTTTTTCTAGAAACAAGTTATAGCAACACCATCCATGCTTTTCAACATATTGTGCACCAGGAGGGCATCCATACCTTCTTCAGAGGAGTAACAACTAATATTATGTTAGGAGTAGCAGGGGCTGGAGTTCTTGCACTATATGATCAGCTTCAGCTACTAGTTCTGAATAAGTCAAACTAGTCAATATTGATATGTAGTAGATGCATGGATAGTGTTTGACAAAATGCCTGAATGGGATGTGGTGTCATGGAATACTATGATTGTTGGATATAATAAAAATGGGTATTATCAAGAGGCATTAAGGCTTTATGGTCGGATGCAATTGACAGCTATAGAGGCAGATCACGTTACCTTTCCCAGTGTACTTGGTGCGTGTGTTGGCCTAGAAGCTCTGCAACAGGGAAATGAGGTGCATGGCCATGTAATTACAAATGGGTTTGACCTAGACGACCTTGTAGGGAATGCTCTTCTTACTATGTTATGAATGTCCTAGCTTCTACGCATGTTTATTATTCCCTACATTAGTGTTCCTTGGCCTTGATTTACAGTATATTGGAAAAGGTTATTAGATATTTTACAATCTTAAGTCCAATGTACGCCTTCTCATATAGCAATCACATTGTCCAAGATAAATCAGTTTATCAGATAAATTTTGTATCTTTTGGGAGAATTATGTTAGGGCAGGTAGAATCTGCCATGCATAGCTTCTCTTGAAATATTCTACATGTAACCTTAAATAACTATGCTCGAAATACCATCTATATCAATGAAATATGATCACATGATGTGTCACCATTGGCATACCACCCAACAACATTGCATTATGCAAATTGCTAGCAATACTATACTCAATGTAACCCCTATTCGACATTTTTTTGTAAAATTATGGTCAATATAAAGAAATGAATCAGGTAGAAATTCAATCTATCTTATGAAAATGTCACTAACTATCTAGGCATGCTTTTGTTATATATGCACCCTAGATTACACTGAACAGAAACTAATACACATCAAATATTTTACTAATCCCCTCTACTTTTGCATTTATCCATTTTTCTCTATCAAACATCTACTTGTCACAAAAGGAAAGTAATTGCTTATGCTTGCAATCACACTATTTTTTATGAGACAATTCACAATTAGCGTTACAATAATCAGTGCAAGAACAGAGTCCATTCGAGAAACAATGGAAACAATTTGCATCTCTCACAAGACTTCCCTTCTCGTTGATCATCGAAATGAGATTTGTGGCATTGTGGCAACACCCTCAAACACAAAGGTTCTTGGTAATTTGGATAGTTGATCTAGGCATTTGTTGATGATAAAAAGTAAACACCAGCAAAGAAACAAAATTTCATAAAATTTTGACTTCTTTCTTCTATGCTATTGTTTCTTATATCATTGCCTTGCGGTGTTTCCTTTGCAACATGTGGTGCAAATGCTAGTCTAATCCCTATGCACATTAGGATCAAAGTAGGTGATGATTCGCTTGTCTAGATTATTAACCCTTATGGAAAAATTACGACTAAAATTTTGGGTATCGATACTTAATGGAATTGAGCGGGTCATGATAAATTGGAGGTCTAAATAGTTAAGAGGTAAAAAGGTTCCTTAGAAAACATTACTATTTTAGTATTTTGATTAATATTTTGAGGTAAAAGTTCCTTTAATGGAAATGAGTGGATCTTGATAAATTGGAAGTTTAAAGGTAAAAAGTTCCCCAAAAAAATATTGCTATTTTGAATGACAATTAAAAAAACAAAAAAAAAAAAACTTGTTATTAACTTCACCCAAAATGATTCATAATAAGGGCTTCGAGGGTACGAGGATATCATATATGAAAGCTAATGAAGATCCTATTCATCTATTTGTGAGATATCACTACCCAAGACATGATTGGAATCAAGTTGAGATTTAGACCAACTCAACATCCTTATGGGAATATCCCACTTCAGCTACATATCTTTCCTCAAGAAGCATAGTTAAGAAAGTTTTCCACTGCCCTGTAGTGACTGTTTGGGAGATATCAATGGCTCAAAATAGAAGCATTTTTTAGTACAACTATACAACTCTTTATTTGGTAGCAATGCATGCATAACCATAGATTAATCCACATAAAGTTAGTTAAATTCCTCAGGCATGTAACAATTCTAAAGGCCCAATCATCAACTTGTCAACGAGTCTCTTGCGAGGAGGTCGACAACATTCTGGGATTGGGTTTGTATTATTTTTTTCTAAAAATTATAGTATCCATGGTAAAGCAAATATTAGAATGTGAATTGATGATATAAGGGAATTGTTACTTAAAATTCATATTTTAATTAATATCCAATATTTTAAAGTCCTCAAAATTTTAAAGTCCTCAAAATTTAGATTTAGTTATAAAATGGATGCAAGATTACATAAGTTCTAATTTTGGATGTTGAAGTCTTAAAAAATTCATTTTCTTATTTCAATTTAAGGTAGATGAATATCTAGTGATTTTTTTGTATGTTTTTAATTGAGGGCATGGATTGATTTTCAAGGGAATATGCTCAACATATGCTTAGTCTTAATGTTTATCAATGACCATAGTGTATTTCATAGTTTGTTAGGTTGCATTGACTTTTAATAAATTTAAAAAACTATATTTCTAATAACTTTTTGTATGATAAGTTCCTCATTATTATTTATAACATTCATTTATATATATGAAAATTTTATTTAGAAATGTGTTCCAATATTTTTAAAAAAATTTAAAAATTATATTCGTGCCACGGGGCTCCCCACCCACCAATTTCCTAGGGAATTGAGATTATTCCAATTCTAATAAGTTCTTCCATGATAAGTTTCTCCTTATTATTTATAACGTTCTTTTTTTTTGGTAGCCGTCCATGCATAACCATAGATTAAGCCACATAAGGTTAGTACAATTTCTTAGAAGCATTTTTTAGGACACCTACACAACTCTTTATTTGGTAGCCATGCATGCATAACCATAGATTAAGCCAGATAAGGTTAGTACAATTCCTTGGGCATGTAACAATTTCAAAGGCCCAATCATCAACTTGTCAACCAATGTCTTGCGAGGAGGTTGAAAACAATTGGGATTGGATTTGTATTCTTTTTTTCTATAATTGTGAAGAAAATATTAGAATGAGAATTGATATATAAGGGAATTGATTTTTTTTATTTAAAATAAGAATTTTAAGAAATATCCAAAATTTTAAAGTCCTCGAAATTTAGCTTTACTTATAAAATGGATGCAAAATTCATCACAAGTTTTAATTTTGGATTTTGAAGTTTAAAAAAATCAAGTTAAGTAGATAATTAATTTATTTCATGATATTTCTTTTCCACTTATTTTAATATTAATCTTTTGGGTTTAATATTATATTTTTGGCTTTATAATGTCTTGGGTTTTTAGTATTAATTTTTTAGGTTTATTGTTCCCTTTGATTTATAATATTAATTTCTTGGGTTTATTAATCTAAGGGTTTATTTTATTAGGGTGTAATATTATTCATAGGGTTTAGGGTGTAATATTATCATATGGTTCAATATTAATCCATTGGATCTATTATTCTTTTGGGTTTATAATATTTACCTTATGGTTTATACACCTTGGGTTTATAATATTAATCCCTTTGGTTTAATACTATTTCTTTGAGTTTGTAGTACCTTCAAGTTTTATAATTAATCTCTTAGGTTTATAATATCAGTCCCATGGTTTTATCAATCTAAGGGTTCATATTCCTAAGGTATAATATTATTAATCCCTTCTATTTTTAGTATAAATCCCTTTAGGTTTATTATTTCCTTGGATTTATGATATCAATATCTTGGGTTTATTAATATATGGGTTCATATTAGTATGGTATAATGTTATTCATAGAGGTTTTAATATTGATCATAGGGTTAAATATAAATCCTTCAACTCTGAATTAATTAATTTAATTAATATAAATAATTAATCAATAATATTTATACTAATCAATAAATAAAAAATATTATATTATTCATTATTTTATTTTTTTTTCTAGGCAAAGACTAAGCTAATTTATATTAAAAAGAAGAGAAAAAATATATACAAGAGGTTTGAACCCCTGAGAGTGCCATTGATGACTGCAACTCTCTTTCAGACTAATGTCAAAATTAACAGTTCCACTGAGGCTGATGCCTCTTACACAAGTTGTAGCATGGAGTGGAAATTTCATGAGCAAAATGTTACATAGCATAAGAGCTGCCTGGGTGCTAGAGATAAGAAAAAGATAGAGGAAATTTGTTTGTTGGAGTGTGCTCCAGCCACCAAACGCCGAGCCAAGAACCGAACAGGTGAAGCCAAAGCCGAACAAGCAACCAACCGAAACCGAACAAGCAACCAACCGAAACCGAACAAAACCTCCAAAAAAGAGCATGAGAACAAACTGAAACAGGAAAAAAAAATTTACTTGACATTTTCAGAGCTTTGCACATTGTCCTCGTCCAGGGGCTCCCATGAAATCTCCATGCCTTCCGGGACGTCTTCCAGCTTCATGCCCGGCGGTAGCTTGGGATACAACGTGTTGGCGTAGTAGAAATCCGGCATCTTGCGCACGCTTTGATTCTGGGGAGAGATTAGCCTGGTATCTGCCCTCTCCTAAGAAATCTTAGCCTGTTCTTGGGCTAAATCTGGCCCTTTCGTATCCTGCATGCTACCAATTTCCTCAATAACCTCGGCCTGCTCCTCTGTGGGAGTGAGAGAGCTCTCTTCAGCAAGTTTGCTTTGCGAGGATGGGGAGTAGGAGCTGTCCTCCTTCCTCCTGCTTGGCGAGGAATTGTTTGAGTGCGAGGGCGACTGTTCCTCCGAGGTATCTTTTACGCTAGCTTCCTCCTCATCTTCCTCCGAGAAGATGATTGTAACGAGAGCGGAAATGAAAGGCTTATTAGTTCGGCGGCGATAGTGAAACCTGGTGGATTGGACAGTATTGTTGATGAAATGCCCCGAATCATCAGATCTATTCGAGGACGGAGAAGCACAAGCAAGAGGTGAGACTCTATGGGGGCTGTGAGTGCCTCTCCCTCCAGAACCACCTCTTTGCCCATGGTGACGCCCCCGTCGAGGAGTGGCTCTGTACCGAGGTGCCATGATAATTCTTTTGGCAGCAGCACGAAATTCTACAAACAAAGGTTGCCCAGAGACCACTTGTAGCCTGGTTACCGCCTGGAGCGAGCCCCGAGCAATCCCAAAGTTGAGATTGCTGGTTTTTTCAACCAGTGATTCAGTGTCACCACAGAGTCGCGTCTCCCCTGAGCGCGTCTCTCTGTCAATTCTTCCAACTACCTGCAGAGGGGATGAAATCACATGCACTGAACTAAAGACAGGCTTGAAACCAAACCTTTCTCGTTCAGCCTACAGCCTGAACTGAACCAGGGAGAATGTTTTCAAATCACCTTGCGCCATCCTGTTATCTCCTCTTCTCACGCCTTGGTTCGGACGAAGCATTGAATTACAATGAATGC
>APFE030782022.1:3460-14412 GCA_000404065.3 Pinus taeda
AATCATAACCTAAATTTTAAAATATATTTCTCTGCATAAAAATGAATAAATGTTACATTGGAAACTTAAAAAAAATAAAACATTGAAAGAGAAAACGCTTTGCGATATAATTAATAATACAACTTAATTATTAAGAAAGAAAAAAAATATCTTTGATTATCTAAGAGTTTGTTGCCACTTGAAACCAGTTTTAGGAGATCATTGTCAAGTTCTATGGTTGTTTTATCTCATCATCATCAATATCATGACATTCTGGGGTTGCCCACTATTGCATATGATGTCCTAATTAAATAGTTAGGACCATGTTGGTTTGGTAATGCAGATGCACAAGACTGAAAAGGCTTCTTAATCCATGTTGAAACAGTTTCTTGGTTGTTGATGCATATTTTCAATCTAATCGGTGAAGCCTTCTTGTTCTTCAATGATAAAGGAGACATTATGATGTGCAAATGAACCCTTTATAGTGAAGTCAAGGGAAAATAGAGGAATGTTGAAACATCTACTGTGAAGTCAAGGGAAATTTGATGTGAAAATGAACCTTTTACACTGAAGTCAAGGGAAAATAGAGGAATGTTGAAACATATACAGTAAAGTCAAGGTAAAACAGAGGAATGTTGAAACGGTTACAGTGAAGTCAACGGAAAAGAGAAACGTTCCACTTACATGGACATGAATATGATAATCCAATATGTTAACAAAACTAAACATGTTTATCTTTACGCAACATTCTAAACTCATAACAAATTCTTTGGAATTAAACTTATATTCTCCTTTCCTACAACTATATAATAATAAAAAATACTCTTTAATCTCTTAAAAAATTAATATACCTGGTAAATATATTCTCGGCATATAAAAATAATAAATGTTACAGGGGAAACTTTAAAGAAATAAAACATTGAGAGACTTTAAAACATTGAGAGAAAACAGGTTGCCATATAATTAATAAAACTGCATAATTATTATTGAAAATTAAAAAAAAAAAAAAACATTGAAAGAGAAAACAAGTTGCTATATAATTAATAAAACTGCATAATTAGTAAGAACAAAAAAATATTTGATCATCTAAAAATTTGTTGCCAGGTGAAACCAGTTTTAGGACATCCTTGTCAAATTGTCTCATCATCATCAATCTCATAACATTCTTGGCTGCAGCTTCTGTAGCAAAAATAAACAACTAACAAATCAATGATATTCAAATTATTTAATAAAAAATAATATTTCCCTGTTCACAGGCCAGGGAAATATTTTCACCCAGGAATCCAGAGTTGTATTTGTCACCAAATACCTATTTTGACTAAACAGTTTCTCATGCATATTTTATCAATATAATTGTACACCTTTTATTGTATTTTTTAAAATATTTTTATACTAAATAACTTACATGTTAGCCTTTGTGTCAGAATTTGAAATAAACACAAACCAACTCCAGAGAAGATGAAGGCACTTCCACTAATGGTTGCTCGTGAAGTAGAGATGAAGGCAATTCCCCTAGGGTGTTGCAAACTTCGCTGTCCCAGGCTTCTCAATCACCAGTGCCTAATGGCAATTCAACCACAGGGCCGGTGCTGCAATACTATTTAGGGGACAATTATGTGATTGCAAGTACTGTAATGTATTATGCATATCTCGCTGCCCTGCTTTAGGGAAGCGTTGGTTTCAAGTATATTCCAGGTTTTCCTGTTTTGTGCGCGGGGCCATGCTCTTTATGGGACGAGCAGCTATGATGACTTTTTGTAAATCTAATTGCAACTGCTGGTACTATTATTACAACTGCTGGTATCATCCATGGAAAACTCTTCCATGAGTAGATTGCAGGGATGTGATTGTAGGTACAGTCATTTATTTAGGATGTTTATATACATATCTCGCTACCTTAGGCATTACCCAAGCGTTAGGTATAATTCTAGTTATGTGGCTTGGTACTACTGTATTGGGATATTCTAGGTTTCCTATGTGCTTTGAATTAAATAATATTTTAATAAAACAATTTTAATTATTTCACCTCTAGGAAAAACTGTCTTTCACCAGCAAATTAGTAATCCTCAAAGCCCCGTCCAAACATATCTATCCACTAAAAGATAAATGGGAATTACAGCACGCAACCCCAAACAATCACAACCGTCCACAGAATCCGTTTTCTGTGATATTCAAAATGGATTACGAAAATGCCATCAAAAGTAATTTCACCGTGCTTTCTTAACAAATCAAAAAGATTCATTGAATTTTTGCATTAAACAGAAATCTGCTTCTAAAATAGAATTGGATTTGTAAGAAGGCTATGAAGCTATGGGTCTTGATATTCAAAATGGATTACGAAAATGCCATCAAAAGTAATTTCACCGTGCTTTCTTAACAAATCAAAAAGATTCATTGAATTTTTGCATTAAACAGAAATCTGCTTCTAAAATAGAATTGGATTTGTAAGAAGGCTATGAAGCTATGGGTCTATAATTGGATCTGTAAGTAGTTATGTAGGCTATGCAGGCTTACGGCTGGCATTTCTCAGGAATGTGTTGATCTGGCTCTGTAGGGTTTTGCTTTGTAAGGTTTTTGGCGGTGCCTCTCTATAGGGTTTTGCTGTGTAAGGTTTTTGGCAGTGCCTCTCTGTAGGGTTTTGCTGTGTAAGGTTTTTGGCGGTGCCTCTCAACTGGCTGAACCACCTTCTCAATCTCCTGCTTAATCTACCTAACCTACTTAAGGAGAATCTATCAATTGTGCTACCTAAATTAGTTCTTCTTATGACTGGTGTTAGCACTCTTTAAAGATCTTCGACTTCATCAGGTTATGCAACTCTTATGGATATGAATCTGGGTGGATGGGGAAGGCTGTCATGGAACTGATTTGCTCGTAACTCCACTTGTCCCCTCCAACTGATTGTATGATAGGAGCAATGTTTCAAAGATTTGGAAGATTCTACAGCCATGAAGGAATTTCTCCTTTGATTACATTATAGGTGAGATCCAGCATAGTAATAGAACATAGAGTGTTTAGAAAAACAGGAAACGTCTGCTCTATTTTACAAACACGTAATTTCAACACATCTAAAGAAAATGGATGCACATGCATGAAATGAGAAAAGGAGGAGCTCAATTGGGCGTTGGAGAGATCAGTGCTCTAACAAGCAGCACAACCATGAAATGAGAGACCAATGTTGTCAGTAGACTCATGACATGGAATATCTCACATGTGAACACCGATCGACACATAGGACTAAAACTAACTCAATTGACATAAGTCTTCTACAATGGACATGTTGTGTAAATATATCATAGAGATATTAGTAAACTGCACCAAGAAACACAGGAGAACAAGACCATTCGCAAATACTACTCACCTTTGTTATTGAAACGCTTCTTACGAATCTTTCATTTATTATTGAAAATCTGCAAACAGGTGGTTAAAAAGGAGCTGCAAACTCCTCATTCTCTTCTACAAAGGCATTGGAAACGTTGCTCTAGCTCCTCCTGTATATAAAATTCCAACTCATCAGAAAAAGAAATAGAAACAAAGGGCTGGGAACAAAGGGCTGGAATGAATTTAGAAGTAATTCAATAAAATATTGCCATGAGTATCTGAATACATTATTTGTTGATCAAGTTGGCCCTTCAACCACCCCTGCATATTCTCCTCAGCTTGGACTTTCTCTCTCACTTAACAGACACAAAATAACCATACCACAACACTATAAGCATACCACAGCACTGTAACAGACACAAAATAACCATACCACAACACTATAAGCATACCACAGCACTAAACACAGTACAGGACATGGATGAATACGACACTACACCGAACATTATGGAGCGCTCCATAAGACAAACAACTTTACATCAGAGACATTGAGAACACCCATGCTTAACCACCTGTAGATTGAACAGAGAAAAAAAATTGTGCGGTTACTTGGTTTTCCTCGTTAACCAGTTGAATAAACAGAGAAATAGACCAAACAAATTAAAGGGAATAGAAAATTACCCTCCATGAATAATCCACTCAGATCACCTTGCTGTTGTTTTCAGACTGCAAAAACTTTGATCACCTCCTCTTCATTAGTGAATTTCCTCCTCTCATTCCACCGATCCCTCTCATTCTTCATTCACCACACATCCCTCACATTCTTCATTCATCATGCGCCGGTGAGTGTATAATAACTAGGGCATTCCTGAGTTTTATGATTGCTTTTTTGGACCGTTGTGTCCAAATTCACCTTTAACCAATCTTTTAATTACTAGTCATTAAACCTATTTTCTAAACCATCTTTTAAGTCAGTATAACTATTTATAATTTTTTATATTGCTATAGTTTTTTTTACCTGCGTTTTTCAGTTTCTATGGGTGTGAATAAGAGTGATTTGATGAGACTAAATGCTAATGGTGCAAAGGCTCAAAAATATTATTACCTAAAATGTATAATAATATCTAAAAAAACAATAATTAATAAAACTAAAACGACGATAATTGGAAATTTACAATCATTTAAAATTAATAGTTTATTAAGTATAAATAACAATTTTAAATAGTTAGATGAAAAGTCATAGACTACTTAATTAGAGTCACTTACGTAAGACGACTTAGCTAATGTTTTATAAAAGTGATTTGTTTAATTGTTTCTAAGTGTTAAATTTATTTTATTCTCACTATGTTATTGGTCCAAAGGGTGTAAAGAAATGTTATAAGAGAGTATAAAGAGATAGTTATAAATATGAAATTTAATATTTGTTCTATATTTAATTCAGGCATTAGTGCACAATGAGTATTGTCACATTGTATTTGAGGAACGTTTCTCTTTGAAAGTGAATGTCTTCACCTAATTAGTGACATTAATCCAAGAAAAAAATTCTGTTAAACTTGCATCTTCATGATTTATACATAATTTGTTTGGAGGTTTTACACTTGAATTGCTTTTTCCCAAGAAAAATATAATTGTATTTCACTCACATTGTCCAAAACCCAATTGTGTTTTCATGTATTTGCTTTTCAATTTTATCATTTTAGTTGTCTCTCTTATGTATATTTGGAAAGCAACTACCCATAACTCAAAATAACGTAAAAAAACAGACATACTTAAATATAATAATATATAATATAATATATATAAAAGTAATATAATAATATATATAATAATATTGTTTTTTACATTAAGAACAGACTGTAGCCGAAAAGACAAATAGCCAGTAGCCAGTTTTTATAACACAAGAGGCTTCTCAAGACAAGCTCAAGTTAAGACTGTTTGAACTCATATCAATTTTCATTTTCTTATAGTATCATGTGAAGTATATGTTATGCTAAAAATTGAAGATCTATGGATAACATAGAAAAATCAAAGACTATTGTTATATATAATAATATATAATATTATATCATATATATAATATATATAGTATATATAAATAATATATATATATAAATAATAATATAAGATATATATAATATTATATATATATATATATAAATATATAATATACATAATATATATAGATATATATACATGTTCTTTTTGTTTTTACATTATAGAAAGGCCTATGTAGAAACAGATATCATAGCCTATTTTATAACACAATATGCTTCTCAAGACAAGGCTCAAGTTATGCCTTTGAATAAATTATCTCATTTTCATTTTCTTATAGTATCATTTGAAGTATATAGTTATGGATTAAAATTGATCTCTATGGATAAGATATAAATCCATCTCTTCACTTTATTGGTGATAATGATTTGTATTCAAAACCCTTATAAAGCCTCCCCTAATGTATGTTATTGACACAATATTAACCTCAATAACGAATTCTTATATGCATAATATGCCCATAACTTACTCGAGGAATAATAAAAACATGAATTGAAAATATGAAAGAAAAGTGCCTAACTCAATTAATGAATAGAATATAACAAAGAATGTTCAAGTAAAGAGTATATTAAGAAAATAAATTAATGTAGAATGAGAATGATTTAGAACCCTCTAAGTAGAAGTAGATGTATTAGATTTATTTCCAACATAATTTATAACATAGTATTGCAATAAATGGGACCTGTTAAGTTTCCTTTGCTTTAGCGAATCATGATTTCTCGTCTTCACAAGTCTCCTTCACTAATCATGCTACCGATTTTGAAATTGCACTATCTCATATCATAGATGTATTTATTAGGATTATAAAATAAAATATATGTGGGAGTGGGATCTTTTCTCATCCTATCCAATCTTCGAACCTCTAGATACATAACAAAGAGGGAAGGTTTACAATAGAATTACTTCCTTGTTCATATACACTTTTGGAACTAAGTATTAGAAAGTGAGATCTCTATCCAACCTTCTAGTTATCTTGAGAGAAAATGAAAAGAAAAGTTAATATGATAAAGGGAAATAGTCACAACAAATTGTTGTTTAAACTAAATCTCCAAAAATGAAGAGAAGTACGAAAGCATCTTCCATCCCTTTTAAAAAATTTCAAATAGATTTCCAAGCAGAAAGTTAATGCATTAACATACAATTGGATTTATCTCACGTGGTTGGAGGAATGCTTATCACCCTCCCCACCCAGGTTCGATTCCCACAAATGACATGTTGAGCTCATATAGAGTATATTTCTATAATAGATTTCACCCTTATTCTCGACTCACCTTGTGGCCTTAATAATCTAGGGTTTTACCTATGTATCATCTTCAAAATGAAGGAAATTATCCAAGGGTTTTCCCTGAGATTTATAACATGGGAAACAATACAATATATCATGGAAACCTTATGTGAAATATCTTTCATTAGTTCATCTCATATATCATAAGAACATGTAGTGGGTGCACTTCCATGGCATAAAACAATTTCTCATTGTAGTTGATAGTTGTGTTGTGAAGGCATGTATCCTAACTGTCACGCTTGGAGATAAGTGTCGTTTTATTGTTGTTTCAATGAACACATGTTGATTTTGGGTACTGTGCATCTTCTTGTCATGTTTTTGAGGGTGTATGTGTGTGTGATAATGTTAAGTACTTTTTGTATGCTCTTACTCTTGCTCTCTTGTCTCACTAATCTCACACTTAGTGAAATCATTGGAGCTTTTCCCTATCCACTCATCCTGCACAAGTTTTAAGCACACTCATTTCTCACCAATCAATGCACACACTCTGCACTCCTAACATTTAGTGATGACACCCACCTCGTAGACTTGCATACTATGTAATCTTGAGGGAAACCCCCTGGAACATTGAGCAACATTAGAGCACAAACCCTCAAAGCTTACTACTTACACCTACTCATTGCGCAACCCTTGATCAACTATGTCTTGTATTTTGTGTTGTGCATTATTAGTGGATAATCTGGTCATATCTATACCATTTACGTGGAAACCTATGCAATTCCCAGATGAACCTCCTTAGCCATTATGAACTGCACAGTTATAGTGCCTAATCTTACCACTCTTGCTACCTGCAATTTCCCTCCATTCAATGCCTTAACTAACGTTTCCTTCACTATTCATTGTGCACTTTCAGTGGATAGTAGGGCCATCCTTGAACCCTTGTAGTGGTCAACTACATATTCCCTTGATCCTCCTCCTCAATTACTATGCATTGTGTATTCCCAATGGGAAATCCTATCATCCATGCCTCATGAAACTATGTACTATGCCTAAGAATGTCTCCTCCTCCCTTTCCATTGTGCACTGTGTGCTCCTAGTGTCCAATCCTTCACTTCATGCCTCTTGTTCCTATGCATTATGCACTAGAAAGCCTCTTTCCTTGAGACCTTTCACATTTCCCATCACAGTCAAGATCTTGAATGAACATAAGGTAGAATAGGTGATTTTGGGACTGATATTCTCTTGCCATGAGTTAGCTCCATTTTAAGGTACTTTCATCCTAACATGGTAGATAATTTTCAAGGAGATAATCAAGGAAATATGCTAAGAAAACATTTGCTGAGCTGAAACATAAATATACCATCATGCAGAAGATAGAGGAACTCCAAACTACAATATATGGATAGTAACTCATGATGATTTAGAATGTCTTAATACCATTCCCAAACCATTTAGAGGGTGAAGATAAAATACATTTCATATCCATCATGAGGAGTCAAATACACGTCAATAGAGAAGAGAGCTTGACATCAACACATTAAAACAAAGTCTCATGTCACATGTTACCAAATGAGCATTGACATAAACATGTATTTTGTCATATTTTAGTGGAATATAATTTTGTAATTATCAAAATCAGAAAAATTTAAATGTGTGGAAACCTAAGGGTCACACATGGAATGTAAAGAGTTATTAGGAAGTCTAAGATTCATGTAGGAACTCAAAAGTCACATAGTAGCTCAAGAGTCATGAGGGAGGTCAATATTTATAAGGGAGGTGAAGGTTCACCTCATTTGGTATAAATAAACCCCCATAGCTCAAGAAAATGAATTTTCACCTTAGCTTCTCAAACTAGGAATAGGTGAGAAGATCATCCTTTTGAGGAGGAAGTAGTCACTTAACATTCCACTATTGGGGCTAGTGATGCATCATTGTAATTGTGTATCTTGGAAATTTCATTTAATGGTTTTAAAGTCTTAAAAATGGCACACTTTCATGCATATATTGTGAATGTTGTAAGATTATTATTTCATTGTTTACAGTGTATGTTTGTGTTTATAATAAGGAAAATGAACTATTTGTTTCTATGTGAACTACTTTGCAAGATAATTAAAGATTCTTTTAGATATATGTGTGTGTCTTTATTATGATATTACTATTACTCTTCTTCTAAACACTCAATTTCTATTTTCTATCTGTGAAAGAACCTTTATTCACATTGAAATTGATTGCTTCACAAGGCTAACTTACTTTCTTATCTCGAAAGTATATGCATACTCTCTTATGTTGTTTATTGCAGCTAAGGAAAATGTTTAAGATTATGGCAATTAGGATTGTTTCCTAGATGGGGCTCCTACTCCAAATGGTGTAAGGTCTACTTGGGACATCGTATCAGTGATACCCCCTATATATTGGTGGTTTCCAAAGACAACAACATTTTGGCACTAGAAAGAGGGCCAACCTTTGTATAGTTGATAACTCAACTCATTCACATAAAGAACCTTCAGTTCAAGGTAGTAATTCTGTGAGTCTGAATCCAACCCACATGTTTTAGAAAGAAGAGTCATCTCAGTAAGGTCCAAAGCATGCTTATGAAGTTACTTACGAGAAACTTTGGATGATTTTTCCTATCATCCATCAGTTTGATAGAGCTCTTAGATTACTACTTGTTACGTATGCTATTCCTTATATGAAATCTTCGAAAGAGACAACCCGCTGTGGTGTTGTAGTTTCCTTAGTTGAGGATTTCGTTACTGCTACCCTTGATGATTTAGTTGATTCACATGAAGAACCTCATTACAAAGGGGATATTCCACTACCTATTGGGGAAAATATAGAGGGAGACAAGGAGAACTTTCATTTTTTAGGTGACAAACCGATGAGGGACAATGAACAACCAAACAATGATGGAAATTTGAATAGTAAAGAGGAAGAGTCTTTAGAATCAAATAATGAGGAAGAGAATTAAGACATGACTAAGGACCAATTGAGAACATGAAAACATGTCATCGCCAACCTACGAAAGGACAACAAGTCACAGTAAGTAACAAAAGGAACATATTTTGTTTACATAATGAATGAAATTAATGGACATAATTTCCACTTACCTCAAGAAGACAGGACATATCACTCACCATAATAATCCACAACCACCATAAGCCTATGATGTAATATACACCATCAGCCTATGATTTCATTATCTTAACTAAAATATTTCACCCCTAGTGAACTATCCATTCAAACTTGTACCTATTAGACTATATGAAATCTCAGCAAGAACAATGGGAGATTCATTGAATCACATAAAGCCCATAATTTCCCTTTTTCTATAATATTGCGACAATGTTTTAGAAATTTTTCAGTCTGCAAGATGCATTAGGTATGTTGAGATATTATAGGGGTATGATTATGTTATTTCCCTTGAAAATGTGTTCAATTTCCAATATGATAGGTATGTGGTAGTGGGAATAATGGTTCAGGAAGATGAAGAAACCATAGAAATAATGTCTAGGCTACAACAAATCAGAGAGTGAAAAATATGAAGCCATAATTGATGGAGTAGTTTCTCAATACAAAAGAGGTTTTGGTGAAGAACTAGAGTGGATTAGACAAAAGGTATATACCAACACCCTATACATATCTCTCATCACAGAGAGATAATTTTCACATCAGGGGTGCCATGGGGTCATCTATTAACACCACTTGAGGCTGCTAGATCACTTGAGGATTTAAAAACTAGTCAACATACCCTTCTTCCTCTCGAAGACAGTCTAACAGATGGCCACCAACATTTAAAACTCTAGTAGGCTAAATGATTCCCTTTCACATCATGACTCGATCAAATTACTTATGGAACATGCACTACAAATAGAATGTTGTATCTGGAATGATGTTGTGTAAGCACCGAGGTTGGAAGTTGAAGAATCACTAGTAGAAGGAACAATTGTTGCAACTTCACTAGAAGTTGCAACTACTACAACTCCACCAAAATATGCAACTACTACAATCCATAAGGAGGTTGTTGCTACAACTTACAAAGCAGGAGAAATTGTTGAGTTGCAACCATAGGAAGAAGAATCCATGGGAAGTCATGATAGTGATATAGAGATCACTAGAATCCAACCTCCAAGAAGGATACTAAGGAGAATGAACAAGAGGCCTAAACTTGTGGCTATACCAAAAATGAATATTATAAGGTAAAAAAAAGGAAGAGACAACACTATCTTCTATAAAAGAGGTGGAAACCCATGTTGCAACACAAGAAGAAACATGGTAGGACAAAGAAGAAGAGATACATGCTACAAAAAAAATAGATTTAGAAGAGATGCATGTTGTAGCATGGCTTGAAGAAAAAAAATTGTCCCAGGAAAGATTAAAG
>APFE030782027.1:0-40317 GCA_000404065.3 Pinus taeda
GTTTATTCATGACTGCATTCAACGTGCCTATTCTATGGTAAGTGTTTCAAAAAACAAAAGGAAGCCGCCCGAATTCTTATTCAAAAGAGAGACTACTGCAAGCGAGCCCGCATTCTGAAAACTGAAGTTGTTGAGTGAATTGTAATTGCTAATTGAGTTCTCTGTGCAAGAATTTTCTGAGCAAGATGGAAAAACGAGAGCATAGATCGGGGAGATGTCTGAGGACTGAACCAGAGGGACTTGACCTCACGCTTAAGGATGAAGGTGTTGCTCGAGCTTTCAAACAGGTCGGTTGCTGGAGGTTCTGTGAGAAACTAAAAGGCGGACACACAGAGGTAACCAAAGCTTTTGCTCTAAACTTTAGCGGCCTGAATTCTAAAGTTGCATTATTAGAATTCCCTGTATCTCCACAAGTTATCTCTGTTGTCACCGAGATCCCAAGGAGTGGTCAGGAGTGGTTTAAAAACTACAAGTTTGATACAACTCCATGTAAAGAATTTCTGAAAGAGCAATATGTCAACGAGGACCTTTCTAAGGCAATACCCAGGCATTATATCAAAGAGCATTATGCTCTGCTCCTCACAGCTATTCAGAAGTACCTCACATGTGAGGGAAGGTACACTAAAGTATACTCCTACCATTTCAAACTTCTGTTACACTTCACTGGAAAGACGTTCATAGATATTCCTTTCTATTTGTTTAGGAGTCTAGGCAAAATGTGTGACAAGGTTCAGTATAAAAAGGATAATTATGAGACATCTCTCTTCCATCATGGTTTAATCAAGTTACTGGTATTAGATAACCTGAATAAGATCGGGAGAGATTGGGATTCATTTATTTTCATGTCGGGTTTCCAAAGTAAAACCGGTCTAACCCCATTACCAGACAGAGAAAAAGAAGGAAAGACTCAAGAGTCTATAATGGTTGAGGAACCTATACTGGAAACAATAGTTGAAGAGCCTACAGTGGCTGAGCCTAAGCAGCAGGCTAAAGACCGAAAGAAACAAAAGCATAAATCAAAGCAATCAGGGAAACCCATAGTCATTAAAGAGACACCAAAACCATCCGAGGAAAAGATGAAATACCAGAAAGTTGCAGCCAAGCCAAGTGAAGTTACACAGGAAACTAGGATCAGAACAAGGAGCCAATTGAGCAAAGAAAAGGGAAAGTCAATTGCAGTAGAAGACAGCCCCATGTCAAAGGGTAGTCTTAAAGATTTACTAGAAGCAATTGACTTTGAACAAGCCACATCTGTACAGGTGGAGCCCGTGCCAATAGACCAAACACAGTCATCTCCTGACAGCTCTAAGAAATCCAAAGCCTCAAAAAGGCTAAGATTCGAAGAGGCTGGAAAGGAATTCATGGTTAAGCCTCGAAGGCCAATCACTAGAGCACAAGCAGCAGAACAAATCCCAAAGGGTGAGGAGACTGCCAAGGTAATAACAAAGCAAACTAAACCATTGCCTAAGATAGAGAAACCAGAAAGAGTAGAAAAAATAGAGAAGGCAAAGAAAGCAAAGAAGGCAGTAAAGGCAGAGAAGGTACAGGAGACCAAAAGAATAATCTATACCAGAGAGCAGACCAAACAAAAGGAAAAGCAGGTAGCCCAGGCCAAAGAAACAAAGGAGAGCAGAAAGAAAGAGGTAAAGGAAAAGACTCCTTTGGTTAAGAAAGAGAAAACCTCATCCACTAAGGAAAAATGGGAAGCAGCTGACCAGGAGCTGGCCAATATAGAAAAGACAGTGTCTGAGATTGCAGCTATGGAGAGTGAACTTGCAAAGCTGAAGGCTCAGCTAGGCAAGTTAGCTGCTAAATGAATTTATTTTCAATATCGCACCAAGTTTTTTGTTTCATGTTTCTTAAGTTAATTAATATTTTTGAGGCATGTATTAAAGAAAGGATAGTAAGCAATTTTGGGACCAAAGATGAAGCTGTAACGGTCTGAAATGATTGAAGACTGTGATTTTGCAAAAAACAGCAGTTTCGTAGCGCGCTACGAAACTGCTGTAGGTGACTGTTTTTAAGGGAAAATTCGAAAACAATGCTAAGGTCACCAAATTTTGTGGAGAAAGGTTTCGAGGATGGAAAGGAAATCACCATGGTTGCTTAAGCCTTCAAAGGTTGACAAATGTAAACCTTATTGCATAAAGGTAAAATCTTTTGTCTTTACCAAGTTTCATAAAGTACCTTTATGACCGCAGAATTAGGGTTTCTGGTAGGATTACCAGGGTTTTGAGTTCAACACCTGGCAGTATTCGCAAAGCATCTAGATTATTCAAGCAGATGGTGTTATGGTATGGTCATTAAAGGTCATTATACAGCTTCAAGCATTTTTGGTGGAAAATGAACATGGACCAAAAACAGGGACCGGGAAAACAGAGGATATTTCTGCATCAAATGGTTGAGTCAGCAACACACTCAGAATCCAAGGCAGCTAGTACAACGAATGCTCCTCAAGATACATTTCAGCTCCTACAGGAAGAACACAGCTGTCAGAGATCAGGAGGGAATCAAGCAAACGAGGAGATGGTAGCAGAATTTGATTAGAACTAGGACTCTTTGTATTAAAAGCAATACCTTTGTATTTAGTAAATTAGTTTCAATATGGATAAGGTAGTTAATTAGAGGTTTTCGAGCTCCCCTCATGCTGGAGGAGGAGACTCAAGATAGCTTAGTTTTATTTTCTATAAATAGGAGAAACTCTGATGTATGAAGGGTTGGAGATTTTTATGAAAAGGACAGAGTTCTCATATTGGTGTATGTAAGGTTTCCTTTGACAGTAATAGAAAGCATATTGTTGTTTCTTCCCAAGATTCATCGTGTGTCCCAAATGTTCAGAATGTGTGTGGTTTTGGTTCTATGTATCTTATTTCACAATTTACAAGTCATGCAATCACTCTGAATTCATCATTGATGCTCAGACTTCCTGTGTATGTCTTGTTGAGTTGCAGTCCTTCTTAGTTGATGTTTTGAACAGTGAGACATTATATGCCTTGGTTTCTATGATGCAATAGTTGCTTGTTTACTGTAGAAATGTTTAACTCCATGAGCCCAATGGAAGAGGCCTTGATTTTATTGTTCCAACCAGTTTAAAATTCATTCACTGTTTTAATAGAGTCAGCCATCTTTTTCCCCCCAAAAGCATATCAAAACCTGTGAGAGAGCCCTCTCTGACTAGGGAGGCTGATCCTTAGTCTAAAGTCTGGTTTGAAATAGTTGCATGAGATCTCACTAAGTAGCAGTCCTTAGTACATGATTTTGTGACAACAGCTGGTACTATCATATATGAAGGGGTTTCTGTGGGTATCCTTTCGTCAACTGCTTGGAAAGCGCTGGGTTCGCCATCGCTTCTACCTAAGATTCGAAATCTGTCAGGCTTCAATAAAGGAACTAGTTGATTGTTAGGGATCCTTCCGAATTTTCCTATAACTTTGAGAAGGAAAATCGTTCATATAAACGTGATGGTAGTCCAAGGGCCTCTAGATTACAATCTACTCCTTGGGCATGACTACATTTATAGCATGGGAGCTATTTTTTCATCACTCTTTCGAGTGATGTGTTTACCGTATGAAGGTAGAATGGTCCAGCTCATCGACCAACTTTCATTCCCCGGTTCAAACATGGCTACTAGTCAATTGCCATCCCTAACTGGTCTTTTTGCACAAGGAATGTCTCATCAACCTCCATTCCATTAACCTGATGATCGCGAGTGATTTGGTGAATGTGACGAAACCTAGGGGGCACATACCCTGGCCTGCTATGGCAGGAAAACCCTAGATATAAGGTAGGCTTCTATGTAGGATATATGACTAGTCTGACGCACTCATCCATTTAGGAAAATGGGATCAGTCTGGAATAAGATTCCCTCATCAAAGATTATGTGATTGGAAGCTCCCACCATTCACCTTTTTCTGTTTCGATGGACAAAGCCAAGGAAGTGTTTTGGCTGCTACATAGACAAAGCAATCTTTCAAATGCAAGAACTTCCATATGGTAACCTAGAAAATCTACTTCTCTTTATACCTGGGAGCATGCAAACCTTTTTTACACAAGTGAAAAGTGACCAGCGTAACTCTGACCCCGTAGTTTTTACTAACTTCAACTGCTTAAGTTAGGTTATTGGTCTAGCCAACCATTCACCTTTGGAAGGGCCAACGACACCGGAAAAGTAAAGGAGATATTTCTCTAAAACTATCCTACCTAACCTCAGTAGTTCATTAGCCCTTAGGACAGTAGTTGGTCATTCCTAGCTTGCATACAAAAGGATTGGATCAAAGTTTCGCATGGGGCAAGCTACCTAAAAAATGAACCTACCATGAGAGACATCCTTATTATATGACTAGCACGAGCAGGTTTACGTGAAGTTCAAGCTCGTTAAAAAATAAGCCTAGCAATGAGCATATGTTCCCCTAGTGTTTAGCCTCATTAAAAAATGAACCCATCTTTCAATAAATAACCTTTATGATCACATTGCTATTAGCTTTTGAGCCTTGGTCGTGTTCTTACCATCACCTCCACTTTTTAGCCGATCATATGCCTCCACTTGATTGTTTACCCTTTTGAGGAATAGCTGCAATGAGTGATTTGGTTAGCCAACTTCTTTACACTATTGTGATTGAGAAAAAAAGTTCCAACCTTATTTGGAACCAACTGCTACCCCAAAATATCACTCGTTCCTAAAAAAATGAGCCTCTTTTAAGCTCTTTTTAGACTCGTAAAATATAAAAAGATTCCCAAGTAATTGGCCTCTCCAGCTCGTTAAAGTGATTGGAAGTTCCAACCCTCCTCTATATTTTAATATTTTTGGACCCGAGGATCATTACACAAAAATATCAAGCGCTTGTCTTTCTCGGCTCACTAAAGTGATTGGAAAAGTCATCCCTTTCGTATTATCTTATACCTTTTCAGATTTAAGGGATTATACTACGAAAAAGGATTATTGGAGTTTCCTTTTTGTCTCCTTTTTGACTTTCTAAAACTGAAAATGATCGAGTTATATTTGTCATTAAACTCATTAAAACAATAGCGACAAAGTTGTCCATTATAGACAAGAGCGAGTTTCACTTTTGCTAGGCTCGCTAAAACATAGCGATAGGTTTGCCTGAAGGGAAAATTTTAGAACAAGCATATGTTATCCTCCTCAAGCTTGACAAAAATAAAGAGGTACTTGTTAGAAATGACTGGGGAAAAATTGGGAAGAAAACTTGAAGAACTTTATTGGTAGCAGGTCGCTCTTGAACATGACACTTTCACTCCATCACCATGATTGAGTCAGGTTGGGTTATTCCATTCACCAGTCATATCACCATTGGTCCTCCATACCATCCATTTTTGGGGTTAAAGCTACCAATCCATTTCAGTGTCATCGATATGTTCAAGAGAAGTCACTCAGAGAATTCACCAACCCAGCTAACGCCTCATCCACTACAATTCCTTCATGCTCCATTTTTCATGACCGCCACCCTGAACCTTGTATCATCAAATCATTTTCTGTTTCATGTTGTAGATGTTAGATTCATTAAGGCCCTCCTACGATGGGTCACTTCTTGTCGACATCAGCTCATTATCCAAGAAGTTGACCTAGGAACAACCCTTTCAATGCTTTGAAGCTTGCATGCCTCAATGGCAAGTTTTCCACTTCCGGCGATAGGTTTACATCAATGTCTTTCGACTGAAAGATTTTGCATGGTGTTTGACATCGATTCATGTATTCATACCATGTGAATTGTACTGCAATACCTTCAGGGTCATTATCATTATTGGTGATTCCTCTCGCGCCCATTAACAGCTTACATCATTGGCTGGTAATTAGGCGATGTCTTTCCATGTTTGACATCAAAACATCTTTTCACATGGATTGACTTGTACTTCGGGCGAAGATTGAATGAGTTTGAAGACCCTAGATCTAGTTTCATCCATATGGGCTACGATATATTCAATAAAATAAAGACATCAAGTGTACTCCATAGCTGCACATATAATCATCCTAAGGGATGATGGCTCTACCAGAATCATCAATCTGCCACATAGATGATTTTCTGTCTTATGTACATGAAAATGAATTTATAAAGCTGAGCATGGGAATGCCTACCTCAGCTAGACCATGAAAATATTATGAAGATAATTTATTTTATTATATCTTATTATAGGTCACCTTCCAGTTCGAAAAACCTTGAATCCTCATGATAAAGCATTTCACCCGACATTAGAAGATTTACGACCTTATGCTTTAGGGGGCAACTGTTATAGACATATTTGGGCACTGCAGCCCCAATCACATATGTCCATAAACAAAGGGCTTCTAAACCCCTACAAGTGTTATTTCATACCCTAAAGGAACAAGGTCATCTGATCACATCATTTCCTAGAAGTTCTCCCTAAAAAACTGCTTAGAATTGGTCAAAACTGGACCATCTCACCTGCTCCATGGTCAGGGTGTGATACATCTAACCTATTGCACACGGGGGTTGCGATGCATACTAAAAATCACTTCTGTAGGGTGCGATGGGTGAGAGTAGACAAATGGCAGAGGCAGTTTGCTAGGTGGGAACTCAAAGAATCTTCTAGAAACTGCTCATATGACACTTGCCTCTCTGAATTCGCCCAGGGATGAGTAAGAGATCATGAAATCTCCAAGTCAAACCAAGAGCTATCAGAGAAATGACACTAATCAAAATCCCATAAGCTAACTCACCCACCTACAAATATCTATATATGGATCCCTCATCCTAGAGATCCAAAGGCTAGAATTTTGTATTTTGTAAGGAAGTGTTGTTGGTTTCTCTGTAAAGCATTGTATTGTTGGGTGATCTAGTCTTTTCATGAGGTGAAGAGGGCTTTCATGCTGGGAGGATGGCATTGGATTAGATAGCTGGATTGTAATCCTCTCTTCTACTACTTCTATCAATAAGGCTCTTTGAGTTTTCCTCCATATGCTTGTATATCTCTTAATCTTGTGTTTGTTTATGCATGTGTATGGTTAATCTACATCTGATATTATATTGTTTATGGTTATAGATCTCTATTCTTTGATAGTATTTCACTACTTTGACTCTATAATTGTTCTTTGAAGTGGGACAAGCAAAAAGGGAGTGGAGAAGTCTCTATCAAGGGAGAGAGGAAACAAGCAAGGATCCAATAGAAAGAATGAGCTTGGTATTGTCTTCTTCTCTCTCATCTATCTCTCTTAAAGGAAAAAGCAGGTTGCTTTGGTTTGTTTGTTTCTAAGATAGCTACCCGTCTTAGTGGGACTAGAAGCTCTAAATGGACACTAGTTTTCCTGTAAATAGGGGCATCTACCTGCATTATGTTAATGAGTTGCCCGAAAACTTTAGGTTCACCACCCTTGTCATGATCATCAATGACATTAAAGCATTTGATGGAAGAACATACACGTTGTATGGGATTTTAAGTAACTTGCAAGTTGAACTAGGGGGCCAAATAGTAGAGATTGAAGTAAAGGTCATTGATGGAAACCTTGATGACAATATGTTACTAGGAAGGCCCTGGATTTATGCTATGGCTGTCATTGTGTCTACATATTTTAGAAATATTGCATTTCCCTTCCAAGGCAAAATTACAATCGTTGACCAACTAGCCTTTTTTTGAAACAGTTCACAAGCTACTAGAGGCATTCTATTGATCCATCAAAGTGCTCAATCACTTCAAAATATCGGAGTAGGTCTCCTGAAAGGCCCATCCTTAATGGGTACTTTTTCCCTCCTACCACCAACTGGACTTGCGAAGGTGGCCACAGTGGAAAATTGTCATATGATCTCCTCTACATCATCTAAGATTAAGAAGAACTTTGACCATTTTGATATTTTGGATCACCGCGAGGTGTTGCCCCAAAGCCCCATAGAATCTTTGTAGCAATCAATTTTCTGGGCCTAGGCGGCAAATCCAAATCAACACTCAATGAGTGTTTGGATAGATAGGTCTGTAGAGTATGGTACCTCTTCTGATCCTTGGTCTTGTATACATTCTACAGACGAAAGAATCATCCTGTCAATGATGACAGGAGAGATGTCGTGCAAATATTACCACCATCGTTTCCACCTTCAAGATAACAATGAAGATTATTCAAGCAACCTTAATCATCCTTCAATTATTTACTGTCAAATATTGTAAATACCATAATTCCTCCACAATCGAATTAGCATCCAATTGGTACTAAAGTTGACCCTTCACCTTCTTCTTCGTTTGTTTCTCCCTCCCCTTCTTCCTCTTCGCTTGGTGAAAATAGTGATGCTAGTAGCTAGGTGGTTGAGAAGAAGAAGAAAGGGAAGGGGAAGAAGAAGAAGAAGCTGATCCAGCAAGGGGGCAACCATGAATCATCTGTTGAAAATCCACACATTAAATCTCCTAAATTTCCTTGCATAATTTGTAAAGGAGACCATTTTCATTGATATTGTCCTTGCCTTCCTTGGATATTGAGAGAATGGTCTCCCCATCCGCATCATCAGGTGCCATCAACCTCTGGTGATCATGTTGACAGCACACCATCAACTAGTAATAGTGAAATTCATGGACAGAAAGGAAAGGTCAAAGTTCCATGTAGGTTATATGAATGGAACCATACCCTTCCCAGTTTTCATTTTTTGGATGAAGCCAAAAGAGTCTTACATAACCATCCTACTTCACTGCAACAACTTCCATCTAGATACAAGAAACTCTCCCCAAGTCCTTTACTAGTTGAAAATTTGACTGACATAACTCAACCTTCAGTCGAAACACCTATCACTAAAAGTGAATCTTCTGAGACTATACCCAACGGAAGTCAACAGGTCGAGGTGATAGTTGACCCAGTTCTACCTTTAGAAGATCATACCTTTCCAGAAGAGAGTAAGAATGATACCGTTCAAATTCTTTTAGTTACTTCAGAGTCTGATGAACTTGGGGGCAATCCACTTGTTCCTTCACAGCAAGAAGAGAATTCCCCAGTTCTTGCTACTCAAGGGGTTATTTCTCTTGTTTATTCGGTACCCCCTCCAAGTAGTCTAGTCACTTCCTTCGATTGGAATCGACTAGCAAGATTCCACCTTCCTTCTTATGTACCATTCCATATTGTACTACAATTCTACAAAATGATCGTGTCTGACACTATCATAGATGAGGATGCATTAGTGAGTATCCTTTCCTCAACTGTTTGGAAAGCGCTTGGTTCGCCATCGCTTATGCCTGTTACATGGAATTTGTGAGGCTTCAACAAAGGAACCAGTCAACCATTAGGGATCCTTTCTAAGTTACCGATAACTTTAGGAAGGAAAACCATTCAACTGAACGTGATGGTAGTCCATGGACCATTAGATTACAATCTACTCCTTGGACGTGACTATTTTTACAACATGGAAGCTATTGTTTCAATACTCTTTCAAGTCATGTGCTTCCCACATGAAGGAAAAATTGTCACTATTGACTAGCTTTCATTTCCCAGTTGAAGCATAGCTTCAAGTCAATCATCATCCCTAAATGGTCCTTGTACATCAGCAGTTTCTCTTCAACCTTCATTCCATCCACCTAATTACCGCGAGTAGTCCAGTGAATGTAATGAAGCTTAGGGGGCATGCACCCTTGTCTATTTGGAAGATGAACCCAAGTGAAAAGATAGGTTTACTTGTAGGTTAGGTGATTGGTCTGAGACACCATTCACTTTTGTCCGCACTGTAGATGAAGACAAGGAAATGTGTTGTCTACTCTATGGACGAAACCGTCCTACCATATGAATTTCCCCGTAAGTTAAGTGATTGGTCTGACACACCTTTCACATTTGTCTATTTGGCAGACAAAGCCAAGGAATTGTTTTGTCTACTTTGCAGATGAAACAATCCTACTTAACAACAGTGATTTCCATATGGTTAGTGGAGACTCTCCTTTTCATCATGTTGGGGGCATGCAACCCTTTTTCAATTTCATTTTTTATTTTTTATCTTTTTAGTTTTTAACTTCTTATGTTAGGTGATTGGTCCGACACACCATTCATCTTCGTCTACTCTGCGGATTAATCAAAGGAAGTGTTTTGACTATTCCATAGACGAAACCATCCTACCTAACCTCAGTAGTTCTGTAGCTTTCTAGTTTTTCTATCTTTTTATTTTTCTCATTTCTAGCTTACATAAAAGGGAAAAATAAAAACAGAGCATATGTTATCACATGGTTCAAGCTCGTTAAAAAATAAACCTACCACCGACCATAGTTCCCCATGGTTCAATCTCATTAAAAAATGAACCCACCTTCGATAAATATCGTTTGTGATTGCCATGCTATCAGCCCTTTGAGCCTTGATTGTGTTCCTACCATCACCTCCATCCTTTTGGCCGATCATACGCTTCCACTTTATTATTTACCCCTTTTTGAGGAACAGCCACGATGAGTGGTTTTGTTAGCCAACCTCTTCACATCACCATGTTTTTAGAAGTTCCAAGCTTACCTGGAACTAGTTGCTACCCTAGACACTACTTGTTCCTCAAAAACGAGTCTCCTTTAAACTCCTTTCAGGCTCGTTAAATATGAAAAGATTGTCAAGCTATTGGCCTTTCCAGCTCATTAAAGTGATTAGAAATGCCATCCTTCCTGTATATTTTAATCTTTTTCGGACTTGAGGGATTATCCCATGAAAAGTTCGAGCACATGTCTTTTCGGCTTGCTAGAGTGATCGAAAAGTCATCCCTTTTGTATTGTTTTATCCTTTTTCGGACTTAAGGGATTATGCTATGAAATGGAATTCTAGAGTTCCCTTTTTGTCCCTTTTCAAATTCTCTAAACATGAAAAGGACTGAGTTGTCTTTGTCATTAAACTTGCTAAAACAATAGCGACAAACTTGTCCACCTAAACAAGAACGAGTTTCACTACCACTAGATTCGCTAAAACATAGCGACAGGTTTTCTTGAAGGGAAAATTATAGAACAAGCATATGTTATCCTCCTCAAGCTTGAAAAAAATAAAAAGGTATTGTTCAGCAATGACTGGGGAAAAAGGGAAGAAAACTTGAAGAATTTTATGATAGCAGGTCGCTCTTGAACATGACACTTTCACTCCATCACCATGATTGAGTCAGGTTGGGTTATTCCGTTCATCGGTCATTTCACCATTGGTCTTCCACACCATCCATCTGTTGGGGTTAATGCTACCAATCCATCTCAATGTCACTGATATGTTCAAGAGAAGTCATTCAGTTGAGAAAGCACAATCCAGTTAATGCCTCATCCACTACAATACCTTCAACCTCCATTTCTCATGACCACCATTCCTGAACCTTGTCTCTTCAGATCGTTTTCACCTCCAGAAAATCATTTGCTTTTTTTCGTGTCGTAGATGTGGGATACATTAAGGCCCTCCTACGACTGGTCACTTCTTGTCAACATCAGCTCATTATCCATGAAGTTGACTTAGGAACACCCCTTTCAGTACATTGAAGCTTGCATGCCTCATTGGCAAGTTTCTCACTTCTGGTGATAGGTTGACATCAGTGGCCTTCGACTGAACGATTTTGCGTGGTGTTCGACATTGGATCATATATTCACACCACATGAATTGTACTATAGTACCTTGAGGGTCATTATCATTATCGGTGATTCCTCTCACATCTATTAACAGCTCACATTATTAGCTGGTAATCAGGTGATGTTTTTCCATGTTCGACTTCAGAACATTTCTTCACATGGATTGACTTGTACGTCGAGCGAAGACTAAATGAGTTTTGAAGACCCCGGATCTAGTTCCATCAATCCGAACTGTGATATATTTAGGGATATAAAGACATCAAATGTACACAGAAGTTTCACAGATGGTCATCCAAGCTAGGGATGATGACTCTACATATGAAGAATCACTAGTCTGCAACTGCAGACGACTATCTATTCTATGTATAGGAAATGTATTTATAAAGTTGAGCATGGGAATGCTTGCATGAGCTAGATCCTGAAAAAATATATTATGATGATGTATTGTATTGTATCTTATATAGGTCACCTTCCAGTTCAAAAACCTCGGATCCTCATGATAAAGCATTTCACCTGACATCAAAGATTTAAAACTTCATGCTTTAGGGGGAAACTATTATAGACATATTTGGGCACTTCAACCCCAATCTTATATGTCGATAAAATAGGGCTCTTCAACCCCTAAAAGTGTTGTTTCATACCCTAAAATAACATGGTCAACTGATTACAGCATTCCCCAAAATTTCCACCTGAAAAACCATCCAGAAATGGCCTAAACTGGACCATACTGACTACTCCTCTGTCAGGGTGCAATGCAGACTGACTTCTACACTAGCCAAGTGCGATGCATACTAATGAGGACTTCTGTAGGGTGTTATGAGCGAGGATGGACAAATGTCCAAGATGGTTTGCTAAGTGGATGCTCATGGAATCTTCTAGAAACTTCTCCTCTGACAGTTGCCTCTCTAAATTCGCCCAGAGATGAGAAAGAGATCCAAGAAATCTCCAAGTGGAACCAAATGCAATAATTGGAATGACACTAATCAAAATCCCAGAGATGACTCACACCCTTACACACATCTATAAATGGATCCCTCAGCTGAGAGATCTAGAGGGCGGATTTTTTTAATTTGTAAGGAAGTGCTGCTAGTTTGTATCTGAGAAGGAGCATTGTATTGTTGGTGTGATCTTGCTTTTCATGAGGTGAAGAGGGTTTGATATTGGGATTCATAGCATACTACCTATTCATCTTTCATAAGGACTTCATCAATCCCTCTTTTGCAAGCATCTTTGCACACCACAAACTCTTTGTTCGGATTTGTAATATGTAACATTGGTGCATGTGTCAACAACTGCTTAAGTTTCTCAAAGCTAACCTCAAACTCCACTTTCCATTCTAACTTCTTATCTTTCCTTTTAAATCATGTAATGGGATAAGAAATATGTGAGAAGTTCCTAATGACCATCATATAATATCTTACTGGACCCATGAAAGATCTCACCTTATCCACACTCTCAGGAGCTACCCACTCCATGATGGCCCTTATCTTCTATGGATCTAGTACAATGCCCTCCTTGGAGACAACATGTCCAAAGTAGTATACCTCACTATAAAATAAGCTACACTTGTTGAGCTTAGCATACAACTGATGCTCCCTCAACAACCTCAAAACTATTGCTAGATGCTCTACATCCTCTTCCTCATTTTTAGAATATATTAGTATATCATCAATGACCACAATAACAAACTTATCCAAATATGGACGCAACACACTATTCATCAAGCACATGAACGTAGCTAGAGAATTAGTTAAGCCAAATTGAATAACAACAAACTCATAATGTCCTCGTCCTAAACACAATCTTGTAAATGTCCTCTTCTTTGATGCATACATGATGGTATCGGATCTCAGGTCAATCTTCAAGAACATGGTTTCTCCCTTCAACTGATCAAACAATTCATCATTCCTCAGTAAATCATACATATTCTTGATAGTCACTTTTTTCAACTACCGGTAATCAATGCATAATCTGGGAGTACCATGTTTCTTTTTTACAAACAATACGAGTGTGCCCTAAGGTGATACACTTGGCCTAATGTATTCCTTGTCCAAGATTTCCTTTAGCTGCATATTTAACTCAACCAACTCAGGCGTCCTCATCCTGTAAGGTTCTTTTGATGCTAGAGCTTCCCCTAGCACTAACTCAATAGAAACGTTTACCTACATGTGAGGTGGAAACTCTAAAATGTCCTCAGGAAAGACATCCTTGAATTGCTGTAAAATTAGGTACATTCTCAACACATTTGCATCCCCAACTTCCTTGCCTTTATCACTATAATTGTGCATTGTAAGAAAATTAAACCTTTTCCTGTGATTACTCTTTTCTTGCATAGTTATCACCATCCTAACTAATGTGTCTTACTTCTTACCCTACAAGACTCTTGGTTCCCCATTTTCATCAACACACTCAATGGCATTCTCATAGTAGTGTACCTTGGTGCTATGAAGATACAATGAATCCATGCCTAACAACATATTGTATGATCCCAATGGTAACACATTTATATGTGTTGTGGTAGGCATACCATTCAAATCCAATGCATAAGCTCTTACTCAATTATAAAATCACTTCTTTGTACCTATAGCCAACTCCACTAACCAAGACTCTTCATGCAATTCCTTACTCGAACCACACTTATCCACCAAGTCAAGACTAACATAACTATAATTAGATCGAGGGTCAATCAAAATATAAATAACTTGATAAAAGATCTCACTGCCCATCTTGATGATAGATGCCTAGTGTTCTTCCTGCCTGTTGTCCACTACTGCATAGATACGTGGACTACTCTAAACAACATCCCCAACCATCTACGTCTTCTTTGCACTATATATATATATATATATATTAGGCCTACCACCCTAATGTTGCAGATAATATCTCTAAGGTGCTCCTCACCCCATGTCCAACACTCCAACTAACCAGTGCCCTCACCTCTATAATGTTGTTTTTGTGACCTGTGTCCGTGTTTAGCTACATTAAACTTCTTTTTTGGTGCAATATTTTCTTTCCCACCTATATTGTGGGGCCTTGTCCTCTTAGGCTTCCATTCACCTCTACCTTTGTCTTTTCCCTTCCATCCATGCTGAGATTCATTCTTGTGCTTTGACTGCTCATAGCAATGTTTCAATTTCCCAATGAATTCCTCAAATGATTGAGGCTCATCATACTCAATCCGATCTCTATATGCTAATGAAAACAATTGAGAAATTTATGAACTTTAGACTTCTCATTAGTAAGATAAGATACATACCTCAATGGCTCCATAAATTTGGTCATGTACTCTTCATCTATCATTGATCCCATCTTTAGCTCATAGAATTATTTTTCCTTGCTATTGTGGTATCTTTCTGATAAGTACTT
This sequence comes from Pinus taeda, assembly GCA_000404065.3. Taxonomy (NCBI): domain Eukaryota; kingdom Viridiplantae; phylum Streptophyta; class Pinopsida; order Pinales; family Pinaceae; genus Pinus; species Pinus taeda. The sequence continues at coordinate 14,869 of APFE030782027.1, forward strand.
CTTCCTAAAAAGCCTCTTCAACTCCTGTCAACTCAAGTCATCAACCCTGATGTCTCTAACCCGCTTAACATCTTCCCACTAGATGTTTGTTTTACCTTTTAAACTAAAGATAGCTAGTTTTTCCTTCATGTTATCTGTGTATTGATGCAACTCAAACAATTTGTTCATCCCAAGTATCCAAGCCTCTGAACCTTCTGGCTTCTTCACATCCCCATCAAAAGTAGGTGGTTTTTCTTTCTTGAATTCATTGTGCGAGTATCCCCTATCATTCTTCTTATGATGATGATAGCAATGACAACCATGATGTCTATCAGAACCGGGACTAGAATAGTACTTTTGCTCCTCACCCTTGCTATCTGGAGTGTCCAACAACCTGCCATCTCTCACTATGTCAAATCTATCCGACCTATGTCTACCACAAGACCTACTACCATATGTCGCATTACTTCCATCCTCATGTCTATGGCTAATCCGAAGCAACCCTTGTCGCTGCAAGTCTGATAAACTCTAAATAAGTATTGCATTAACCTCTACTTTCTTCTCTTTTTCCTATATGATCTAGTCAGTATCCACCTTACAACTCCTTCTCTCTTCCTTCAATATTCTTAGTGTAACTACCAAATCAGAAGGATTCCCAACACCATACTTCTCTTTGGATTCATAAGGAGAGTCTTTGTAGTCAACCATCTTCCTAGCCATTTGATATTTCTTCCTACAGTGCATAATATGTCAGATAAACCAAATCACAGTAAATCGACGAACCTTAGTATAGCTTGGGGAGGATACCATGTCTGCAAGATCACTAAATCAGATTGATATATGTATAACATAATCATAACATCATATAGACATATGCAAATAAATGTATCAACACATAAACATCACTCTAGCTAGGGTCCAGTCAACAATGCATGTTATGAGCTCATGCATGAAAAAAACCATTACTCCATTATACACATTTCCACATGCAACCAAAAATATGCATAAACAATGCCTAATCAACTAAACCTACACATAAACACACGTAATCGAATATAAGTGATCAATTCTTGTAATCAACCTATAATATGGGTGCATGTAATCAACATATTCAAGAATATAACCTATCATACAAGGATGTAAGTAGGTGACATAAAATAACCATGTAAGAGACATATAATCCATATGAAACCAGTCACATACTCATGACAAATAGATTTCACAAAATAAATATCAAATTCTCCATAACAACCATACTAAAATCATAATCAGTCATCAAGCCAATGCAACAAGCACATGAAATGGAAGTATAGGAGACACATGAAATTGAAATGCATGCATGACCAACACAAACTACCCATCAATCTGAGGCTTGAATCAAGATTTGATACCACTTTGTAACACCCTCCTCCCTCATCCACCCAAGTAACCATGCCGACCAGGGTAAACATTATACAAGAGGCTATTGTGATCATATTTGGCCTCCCATGTGACCTTAAGGAAATGGAATCAATGAAACATCACACACAATCATCTAACATCATCAACAAAACCCTCAGGAGATAGGTTAGCCACTCAAACACCCTATCCATGGGTCCCATTGTTGTTCTGAATCTCCTAGGCCATAGTTGCTCTCATGTTATGGGGGAAGGGAGCGACCAACAACCTAAAGTTGCTCTCATGGGCTTGCTTTCTAGTGACCAGGGACCAAAATTGCCAGTGATGTGCTAGCAACCCCAATATTTAAGCCACTTTTTTAGACCCAGAGTCGAGGGCACTGCCCAGAATGGAGTGATAGATTAGAATTAGTAAAAATACAGGGAAAGAATGATCCAAAAGTAATAAACTGAACATGACCATAACTAGACCCCTATTATCCATCACAGGCATTTCGTCAAATACATCATCAACATGTAACCTACAGGTGTAAACAACATAATTAAGTGTAGGGATCTCTTACTTATATGAGAATCGCTATGAACCAATTTTTCCTCATGTCATTTGCTGAACTATCATATATTAGGTGATATACGCATTATCCATTCATGTAAAAGTAAAAACATGCTGAGAACCATACATAGTTGCTATCATAAAATGTATATATAACCAGCATAATAGGAACAAAAATACCATAAACATATCAGCCATCAAAATCGACATATACATCAATACATTTACACATGAAAATCAAGGGAATGAATTTCTCATTAATGAATGCAATGATCCAACAAGAGATGGGACGACCACTTTCCACCTGACCATAGATTGGTTGATCCAAGTATCTCTTCATCCAATCACCCCCATGCCATATTCCAAGCATGAATGTAGGACTCATAGAACACACCAAAAACACAAATCAACATGGATGCCACTAGAGTTCTCCACCTACAATGTGAGGAATTTGAGTGCCTCCTGGTCTCTTAGGCTTTACCATGAATCCACAGTCTGATCCAAGGATGACTAGGCCCTACACCGAGACATACTCTCCAGGATTTACGTGCATCCCATATCATAATCACTAGGCCCAACAAAGAGAAAATCCACCTCTTGGCTTTACTGTATATCCCTCCATTCACCGGCAAGGATTCCTGGGCTTATTAAGGACACAATCTATCTTTACCGTAACCCATAGTCTAGTTTAGCAGTTACTAGGCCAATGGCTTCATGATCCTCAATCTGGTTCAGGGATGACTCAGACCATGTGTTTGTCAATCCAAAGATCCACCCCACTCAACGTTGAATCCAATCCGGCCATCCCACATAAACAGAATGAGAGAGCCCATATCGTCAAAGCTATTAAGAAATGACAAGGCTAGGCTAAAAATACTTTCACACATGGAAAAACCCATGGCATGGTAGAAAATAACCACATGCAATCCCATACATGCCAAATCTCGTAAGGAAAATACACATGAAAGTTGATACCTACGATGAATCTTGTTGTAGTTTCTTGATCCTATCTTTCCCTGCTTGATATTTTCTTCCTCTTTCCTTCTTTTCCTTTCTTACTCCAATTCCAAAGTGCTCCCAGAAACTCTAAGTGTCCAAGAGTGAGAGAAGGAGAGAGAGAGAAAATAATGAGAAAGCTCCAAAACTCAACTGGAAAAAGGTTACCAACTGATCCTTAGAATCCTTTTTATGAATTAGGCCTTTATTTTCTTCATATTCCATTATTTTCCTCCTCACATACAAGTTGTGACCTTTCACCTCCCTTTTTCCCCAATTTCTATTATTTTAATAAATAATTGAGCCAAAAATGTCATTTTGTCTTTCCAAATCCTTAGCCATTGCCTTTGCCAATTTCCTTAGCCATCAAGAACCAAATGAACACCCCCTAGGAGGCCTTGCCTATCATTCATCTTGGAATAAGTGTTACATCAACCGTGGTTATTGTTTTTAACTTTTATTACCTGGAATTTTCACCAGGGTTGTTACAAACACACATTCAAAATTAAGATATTTCAATCCATTTCAATCCTCGTTACCATTCAAATTCAAGTGCAAAAAGCTATATAATAAGTTCAGCCCTTGCTAAATTTGCATTCTTAACATTCAATATTCATTAGCCCTACAGACATATCATCAAAGAACATTTCACAACATATTCAAGTTACTTATTTCAATTTTTGCACAATATGTATTTCATTTTATTTATTTCTTTTTTTGCACAATATGTATTTCATTTTATATATTTCAATTTCTGAATACGATGCATTTCAATTTTCATAGGTTGCTTGATCTTTGTTCAAGTCATTTACTATTACTGTTCTTACTTTTTTTTCCAATACAATATACATAGTATAAAATCATTTCTAATATAAACTCATGCACAAATTTTCATAGGAAACCTTAAAATGCACTCCAAAAATTGAATTGCACAAAAAATTTATCCTTGTAGGTCGTATGTGCATTTATTCTTTTCATTCTATTTGGCCTACTTCTTCTGTAGATTTCATCCTAGCTAGTGCACCAAAAGGCTGAGTCAATCATGTGGAGACCCTCTAGTTATTCAAAATCCATCCAAAATTGGTATATAAATAGCCTACCTTCCTATGAACTACTACTACATATGAAACAAGTAGACCTTAATGACTTAACACTTCCTCGATTAGGGCAGCATATGAGAGAATGTATTCCCAGGTGTTCCATTCGCGAGATTCCTAATTCAATTGTTCTTATTGTTCCCATATCTAGTGTGAAATAAAATTGATCTAAATAAAGTCCTTGTAGATCAATTCTCACCATTGTAAGCACTACCAAATCATGTCATGACTAATAGGTGTGCACACCCATGGATACGCTAAGCACCTTACTATTTTTTTTCCAATACAACCTATATAAACTCATGGATACCAATACTAGAAATGAGTCGATAGTGGAAATGGTTGAAATGAACAAAGTCACTACCCATGAACTCATGAAAAAACTATCACGGGAAACCATGAAATGCACTCAAAACATTGAACTATACAAAACATTTATCCCTGCAAGTTATAGGTTTCCTCATGCACAAAAAACAATAGGAAGTGATAAAATACACACACAACATTGAACTGTAAAACATTTATCCTTACTGGTTGCAGGTTAATAGTAGTTATGGTTCTATTCCTATTATTCAAAAGTGAATTTCATTATTCAACAATACCTAATGTATTTTTTTGGTTTATGTATTTTGACCATCCGTGAGACATATTTGAGGCATTTTCGTTGGGTTATAGGAGGATTCAGTATGACAAATTTTGACCATATTATCAATGAAAATCTTGGCCTAGACAGAACTTAGGCATGCCTCTTAGTAACTTCAATCAGATTAGTGATGGCTATTTAGAGACTTGTTATTTTTTTTTATCATTCACATGACCTACTTTGAAGACTAGTTTTATAAATAAGGGTTTCTTGGGTTATTCTCTATAGAATATCTTGTAAATCATTCCTTGGTATAAACTTAGCTATATTATGAAAATTCTATGAGACTTGGTTCTTTCAATGGTATTTTGGGCTTATTTATATTATTTATAATGTTGGACTCACTAGGGATGGACAAAAGTTTCAAATCTCAAATTCATGTTCTCATAGATAGACACATCAACTCGTTTATCCTATAACCTCAATAGAACTTTTACTAAGGCAAGCGTAGAGCTTCCTACATGCTCGGATAATGTTATCTATAGGAATAAAAATATTTGAAAACTAAGAACCATTCCCACAATAGGAGAAGAAATGACCATTAGAAGGAAATTGATTGAGTTTTATGTTTTTAAAGTCAGTGTTCATGGACATGAGGATGAACATGAGGCTCAAACATTTGTTAAGGAAGTTAGCAGCTTAATAAAACCTTTACTAAGGAAAGCCTAGAGTTTCCTTCATGCCTCAAGAGTGTTACCTATAGGAACAAAAATATTGGAAAACTCAGTTTCATTCCCACAATAGGTGAATCACTAACCATTACTAAGGAAATCTTAGAGCTTCTATTGAGCTACTAAATTCATTTAGAAAGGAAAGCCTATAACTTCCTTTATGACTCGAGATTTTTATTGGTAGGAATTACAATATTGGATAACTAAGAACCATTCCCATAATAGCAAAATAACTAACCATTATAAAGAAATTGATTGACCGAGTTTTATGTTGGTAAAGTCAATGTTCATGGACATGAGCTTGAACAATTTAAGTCAAAAAAGAATTTATCAAAAAGAACTAGACCAGATTAGCGTCTTAACTAGAAAAGGAGCCATGCGTGACTTGTTTTATTTCAAATTCATCCATGTCTACATCATCTTATTATAACACATAATTTTTTTTTATCCAAAACATTTAATGATATAATTAAATACATACAACCAATTCTAGGTCAATTTCAATGCACTGGTAGTAATTTTCGAACTGCAAATATTGTCATAGTATTTTAAGTGGAAAAACAAGTTATCAAAAAAGTAATTGATATAGTTTAAGAAATACAACAAATTATTTATGTAGATTTGATTTTTCAAGGATACCATCAAAAAGGAATATGTATGAAAATTTGTTAAGCTGCTACTGTTTTTTATTGTGAATTGTGTCTCTATTATAATCCATGTTTTGCAAAATCTTTATTGAAATTTGCTAGAAATTTTGAATAAACCAACATGTTGTTAATGGCCTGTAGGAAAGCAGAAATACTAATAGCATGTAGGAAATGATAATTTCAATTACTTTTAACTAAATTAATGCATTAAATTTGTAGGTAGTTGCATCTATGGTAAGAGTTAGTTATGTTTCTCGTACAAGGAGAAGTGGTAGGTGAGTGACCAAGGCTGCCCAACCACGATGTGCTTCATCAGATGATGATGTGACAGTTGATATGAATGTCAAAAATTTTTCCAGCAACGTTGTTTAGGATTACCATGCAATAGAAGCTGATTTTGTCCCATCATCCACCACAAATCCACCATCAACCATAGTCCAAGGGGAAAGTTCAACTAAGAGTATCAACGCTATAAGAGATTGGACAAAAGAAGACATGTTAGTTGCAACTGTCGATATAGAGTTTAATGGATATTAAGTTTGGGAATCTTCAAGAAAGCATGGTATTGCTCACTCATCAATACGTTATTGGATAAATGTGATCACTCATACAAAATGTATAAGGCCTCTTATAATTATGACTGAAGAGGAGGAGGTTGAGGTGGTTGAGTTGTGTAAGGAGATGGCCCAATTGGAACATGGGATAGATTTGATACAACTAAAATCTACAGTTGCTCAAATATATCAGGGTCTAAGGCCAAACCCATTCAGAGATGGGTTTCTTGGTAATTCATGGTGGTGTGGGTTTAAAAAAATGCATCTAGACCTTGTATTTCATACAACTAAGGGCCTTGACAGAGATAGAGCTAAATCTATGCCCTACAATTATGTCTACATTCTCCGAAACTCTTTCTAGTGCATACAATAAGTATTATTATGTTACAAAAAATATCGAACTGTGAAAATATAGGTTTATAGCCATGAAGGAATTGTGGCATGCAGGTAATTGCCAAGAGAGGGAGCCAAAATGTGCCAAATATGTTTCCTGCGAGTAGGGAGTGGATAAATATGATATGTTGTTTCAATGCAATTGGCATTTCAATCCCAGAATTTTATATATTCAAAGGTCAAAATCAAATAAACAACTATATATAAAATTGTGAACTAGGTGCATGCATGGTTGCACATCCCCATACATGGATGACCAAAGATTTTTATTTTTAATTGGTTTTTTCATTTTGTTGAATCTATACCAAGTGGTGTCTCACTTCAGAATATAAACCTATTGATTTTACATGGCCATGGAAGCCAGATTACTATGAAACAATTGAGGAGAAACCAATTTGCGCATCGACCTATTAACATTGCCTACTCATACCACTCACATATTGCAACCCCCTGATGTTAGTATGTTTGGCCCTTCGAAGAAATATTTCAGGCTAGAGTGAGCTTCATGGATGGAAAATAATCCAAGTGTTGAGTTAAAAAGGTTTGAGATAACACAACTTGCAAGTAAAGCTTTTAAAAAGGATCTCACACTACCAAATATCAAGCATGGATTTAGGAGGACTTGAATATGGCCACTGAATTACGATGCTCTTATGCACGATACTGGTTGTAGCTAGGTGTTTCATGTAAATGGTCAAGAACAAGGGCATGTCAAAGTAGATGTTGAAGTTCAAGAAGAAGTGGATGAACATGAATATGTAGTTGCAACTGTAACATCCCTTGTTAAAAACTCATGTAAAAATATATAAGACCATGGTTTATGGGACATGTATTGCAAAATGAATTGTGGGCAAGACATCCTAGTGGGTATTCATTTTGGGTATTATGGAAAAAGGAAATTGGAAAAGGCAATGGAAAAGGATTTGGAAAGGAAAAATGGCAATTTTTCCATTTTATTTATGAAATAGAGGAAATTAGGAGGAAAGGACTGTGAAAGGTCACAGGTTGCATGTGAGGAAGAAACTGAAGGAAAATAATGGAAATTGAAGAAAATAGAGGCCTCATTGATAAAAAGGCTCCTAAGGATTAGTTGCCAAGATTTTTTCTCGATTTTGGAGCTCTCCCATTATTCTCTCTCTCTCTCTCATACTCTCAGACACTTAGAGTTTTCTTGGAGCACTCTTGGAGGAGTGTGACATACTTGGAAGGAACAAACAAGGAAGAGCATGATCAAGTAGCTACAATACGATTCTTTGTAGGTATCGAATTGCATGTGTTTTTTCCTTGCTATATTTTGCATGCATGGTATTTCAAGTGGTTATTTTTTGTCATGGCATGGGTTTTTCTAGGTGTGATAGTGTCTTTATTTTAGCCTTTCCATTTCCGGATAGCCTTGAAGAGATGGGTTCTCATACTTTAGTTGAGCTAGATTTTCAGATGGATTCGAAGCTGAGTGTGGTGCATCTCCGAAATGAAAAACACATGGCCTAGTGGTCCCTGAATGAGATTGTGGATCATGCTAAAGCCACTGGCCTAGTAACCCCTGAGCCACACTGTGGGTTTTGGTAAAGCCAAGATTGTCTACCTCGGTGGGCCTAGGAATCCTTGTTGGTGCATGACGGGATATATGGTAAATCCAAGAGGTGGTTTTCTCTTCATTGGGCCTAGTAGTCCCCAGATGGGATGTATGGTAAAGTCTGGAGAGTGGGTCTCGATGTAAGGCCTAGTGATCCATGGATCATACTGTGGATTACAGTAAATCCTGAGAGACTAGGAGGCACTAAAATTCTTGACGATGTAGGTGGAGAACTCTGGTAGGATCCATGCTTGTTTGGTTCTTTTTGGTTGGTTATGAGTCCCACATTCATGCTAGGAATATGGCACAGGGGTGAATGGCTGAAGATAGATTTGGCTCAGCCATTCTATGGTTACGTGTAATGTGGTAGTCCAATCCCTGGTTAGGTTCTATATTCATTACTAAGAAATTCATTCCCTTGGTTTTTCATGTTTAAATGTACTCGTTTATATGTGGATTTTATGGCTAATGTAACATTGATATATTTTTTTTCTATTATGTTGGTTATAAGCATGTATTATTCCAATGATGATGTATGGATTTCCTCATGTTTTGATTGGTAAATGAATGAGAAATGTATGTATGACATAATAGATGATGATGCAACTAATGATATAAGGGATAAATGCTTCTTAGCGATTCTCAGATAAGTATGAGACCCTTATGCTTAAATCTATTTTTTACACTTGTAGATTACATTAATGCCAAAATGTTTGATAGAATGTCATCCCCATTTGGGGATGATCAAGCCTAGTCCTAGAGTCATTTTTTGGTGTATTAGTCATGTCATCATGTGTTTAATGGATATTGAAAGTTACAACAAGTTTTGGGCAGTGGCCTGAATTCTAGGCTTGAAAAGTGCCTTAAAATCCATAAAGTTTGCACATATATGTGGAAATATTCCCTGAACACAAGCATGCAAGCTTGCATGAGTGTCTAGAACCCTTTAGACACTAGCATACCCATAGAATGGGAGTGTCCGGAGGTCACGAGGTGTAAGACCTTAGTAGGACTCAGGGGCTAGTTAGCATAAAGGCTAGGATGGTTCTTAGGAGTCCTAATGCTGATGTTGAAGCTACGTATGGTTTGTTTTCGTCAGTTCCACTTCCTTAACATAACTTAGGCAGTTGAATCATATCATAGTAACTTCTTGTCACATGTTTACCTGGTTGGATGGTTACTTAGGTAGATACGGGAGAAGGGTGCTATATAGTGGTATTAGAGCATAGTTCACTCCTCGAACTAGATGGGTTGGGCGTGTTGGTCATGCATTATGTTGGTTGCATATGTGTTCCTTATGCTTGTACTCCATGTTCTTGTTTCATTGCATAGCGTTGATCATGGTTATAGTGATGTCGCCATGTGAAGGTTGATGGTGTTGTTGTGGAATGTGTCATCATGAGTGTATGGTTGTATATGCATTTGTTATGCATGCATTGTCATGCTTATGGTTGTGCATGTATGGTAGGTTAGACATGCATTTTAAAGTCATTGGATGAAATTGGGTCATCATGAGTTGTTGGTATTTTATGATACTAATGTGTTGGCTGAGATAGAGCAAGAGATGTAGATCATCAGAATGAGGTTGAGGCATTGTACTTTAGGGTAAGAGCATATCATCATACATCTATTGTATGTTTGGCATGCAGGTATGTTACTTAATGGATTGTTATATGCGTTAGGTTTATATACATGTTTTGTCATTTATTGTTATTATGGTTACATGTATGATAAATGCTAGTTGATTAGTGCAGTCATATGCACATGTGTCGGATAGTCATGAATGATAGTAACCTGTTGTTATATGTATTTTTGTTGTTGTTGATTAACTTACAAGTCATTGTTATATGATAGTTAGCTTGATGATTAGTTTATATTTTGTTGATGAGCATGCTATATAACTTGTTGTTGTTACATGCTAGTAACCTGATTATTAGGGTTATTACATTAAGATCTTGATGTTATATACTAATTTGGATTGGTCTATGCAAATGGTTAGGGTTATGACCATTCAGGTATGAGTTAATGTGTTGTGATATTATGTCATACTATTCTATACTAACTGTGTAGATGTTATTATTATGTATGAATGATAATTCTTTATGAGTTTATGATGTGAACATGTTAGCTAGTTATTGTTATGGATATCATGACCTTGTTTATGTTTGAGTTGATATGTTGTGAAGTTATGTCATGCTAATATATATTGATTGTGAAGACAAGATAGCCTCCACTAAGATACATTAAGGTATGATCTTGCTTATGTCGTCTGCTTTATGCTTGAATGTTTGATAATGTCATCTATTGGGTGTTTGAGTGTTTGGTGTCTATTATGTTGTCTAGTTGATTTATTTAACATGGCATGTTTGCAAGTTGGTTGAATGTTTGATGAATTTCATAATATGAGTATGCGTTCTGATGATCGTGTTTTAAGATGATTATACTAATACATATGTGTTGAGAAAATTGATATGTACTTGAGTGTAGTAGGTGATAGTTGTAGCATTATGTCTAATGACTATGAGTTGACTATGAATTATGACATGATTGTTAGACTTAGTAAAGCTTGAATTCAAATTGATATATCTGATTATCTTGATATTTGGAATGTGTGGTTGACATGTGTTTAGAGTTGCAGGAAACATTATTGGTATTAGCATGACAAGGTAATAGTTGATGTATTTATATAGCTAATAGTTGGGTGATGTGACAACATATAATAAACATTGATTCCAACAAATTAAAAAGTTAAAAGAAAGGAATTTGGCAAGAATTCATTTGGCTATGCTGGAAACCCTAATTCCAAAAGGATGAGTGTTTTTCATACACGAAATCTTATTAACCCTGATTTGTTTGAAATTATTTGGATAGATGATATATTCATGGACATGTATTTGATAGGTAGAAGAATTGGTGTCTAGTTATAGCTAGACTTGTCAAGGGAATTAGAGTCCCTTGAATGATGGAATGGACGTGTTCAGTTACAAGGTAATGTGCTTAGCACAACAAGGTAAGGTAACTAGTATGTTGTTATGTTTATTTATGCACTAATAGTTATGCGTTCATGGAAATATGATGTAGGGGATTGCATAGAAAAGAGAGTGCCATGAAACCTTCAAGAAGGCTCGGGTTAAGCTTTCCTTTGGAAGCACTGGGAACCATGGTGATTGAGTCATGGTGTCTATTGTTAGTCTTGTGCTTTTGGTCTTTTGTGATATGCTTGAACTTGATTTGCAATTTTTTTATGTCTAGTGCATGGTCATGCCACCTAGTTTGTGGTGCCGTATTGTTATCAGTTTTCATGGTTTTCTTCTTGTTTTTTTCTTTTGTTTTTCTTTTAAGTTTTGAGTCTTGGGAATTGGTTGGGAAAGAGGAAAGTTAGTGGAGCTTGGAAAGAGATGAATGAAATCGAGTAGGCAATGTAAGACTCAGATGAAATTGGTGCATGCATAAAGGAAGTTGAAGGCAAGAGTATGACAACCAGTTGGACTGGTTGGGTCCATTAGTGTAAATGGATGATGATGGGAAATTCATGGGAAAGGTAATGAAGAAAGATGAAGTAAATGGATATGAGGCATCAGATGTCTTGGGTATGTTGGGAACTGTTGTTCTCAATGTTGCACATGTGTTGCATGCATGAATGGAGTTCTCTTAACATTGACCTTAATATATCTAGTAATTACGTTGTGATCATGATTATGTTGATGTCTATATGTATATACATGGATGCATGCATGTATGTCATTGACTGACTAGCTCATTATTATTTTATGTTGATGCTTATATGTATGTATGTGTATGTATGCATATCATTATTGAACAGGATCATCATTTTTTACGCTAATGTTTATGTATATGTATGTATGTATCCATGTATCTACATCACTGTCTGAGAGGGTCATTAGGGATCATTCCTGTGGAGGAATGATTGCTTATGTAGGTGAATGGCATGAAGAGGTTCTTGGTTTATGAGGATTCAAGTGGTAATATTAGTCCTGACAGATCTCTGAGGTCAGTATCATGTGGGTATGAATTGATATTATGTGATTATACTATGTCTATGTTTATTTCATAGACAATCTAATGCTGAGAGATACATCAACGAAATGAAAGTGGTGTGGTCTTTGACATGTTGGGACAAGCACATGTAATATATTGGAAGAAAGATTTCTTGGTAGAAGCAATGTGGTTTTGGATGTGTGCTACTATTCTTGTGCATGTGGTGTATATGTTGTACATGTTGCATATGTGATGTTGTGTGCATATGGTATTGTGTATATATAGTGTGTCTACAAGTTGTTTATACAATGATTATGTACATGGTGGTATAGATAGTGTTGTGTGAGTGTTGCATATTCAGTGTTGGGTTAGATGATGCTATGTACATGTTGGATATGTGGTGCTACATACATATGGTATTGTGCACATGATGGACATGTGGCATTGTGTGCATATGGTGTTGTGCACATGTTGGATATGCAATATTGTGTACATAGGGTTCTGTGTGGTTGTTGTATATGTAGTGCTATGTACATATGGTGTTGTGTTCATGTTGTACATATGGTACTATGTACATATGGTGTTATGTGCATGATTGTACAAGTGGTGTTATGAGGATGTGGTACCATGTACATGTTGTACATGTGGTGTTGTGTTCTTGTGGTGCTATCTACATGGCATGTATTTGATGTTTTGTACATGTGCTGGTGTGTACATGTCATGCATGTGGTACTGTGTACATCTAGTATTGTGTACATATTATACAGGAGGTGTACATGTGGCATTGTGTACACATTGTGCAGGTGGAGTTGTGTACATATGATGTTGTGCACATGTTGTGTGGGTGGTGATTTGTACAAATGGTACTATGTATGTGTTGTACATATGAGACTAGTGTACATGTGGTATTGTGTGCATGTCGTACAGGTTGTGTTGCAGAAGTGCGGTACTATGTATGTGCATTGTGTAGTCATGGTATTGTGACATGTGTATTCCTTATGTTTTACTCTGTCTACATACATGTATTGTGTGGTGTTTTACATCAGGTATACATGTATTGTGTTGTGTTGTACGCCATGTGTATGTGCATGTATTGAGTGGTGTTGTAAATCAGGTATAGATGGATGTATTGTGTTGTACATTGGGTGTAAGTGTACATATGTGTTGTGTTGTAGATTGGGTGTATGTGTACATATGTGTTTTGTTGTACACTAGGTGTAGATGTATGTATTATGTGCTGGTGTAGAAATTATGTGCTTGGTACAAGAAAGCATGAACATGCTCCGTTGGGTGGGTGAAATTGACTGCAAGAATTTGCAACAACAAAAGGCATTGGAATAGGTAGCAGTATGTTGGTAAAGCATTTAGGAGTAGGACCATTATGGGACACTAGTACCCAATAGTGTCCATTGATTTCCATGAGCATGCTATGACTAGTATGATGGTTTTAACGTAGGGATATGCCTTGGTTTTTGTATTTTCTAATTTGAGGAAGCCTTTCCAATGGATGGACTGCCTAGGACGGGGGTGCCAAGGGAACTTGGAACATGGGTGATTGCATGGAAAGGGTGACTGGATTGCCCCTAGGACTGTGTAGCAGAGAAGGGAAGGCTAGGGATATATTTGTTTTGGTCATTATATGTCCAGATGGAATCAAATGCACATTGGGAGTGTGCACTACAAAAACAAGTCGGTAATTATTCACTCAAACAACAAGTGGTGCGGGATTGTAATTCATGACATTGGATGCAGCTTTGACTTTGCATTGGATTTTGGACTTCCTAGGAAGGAGGTGAATCCTAGTACTACTTTTGAGGGTGGAGGTGTGAGCCTCTCGATTCCCTTGTTGATTGATACAAGCATCATATACATTTATTTGATGGTTGAGAAAATATGCATATGTGTACATGTGTATATTATTATAAATAATGTATCAAGCTGGATTTATAAAGCTCCATAGATAGTATGGTTATTTTTTGGTTGAGAGAATCTAGTTGTTATTATAAATACTATAATGAGTTGTCTTATAAAGCTTCAGTAAATGGTATGTTTGTCATGTTTTAGTAGTGGACATTGTAAATATTGCAACGAGATGGGTTATAAAGCTCCATGGGCAGTATGTATTGTTTTTAGTAGCCTTATTGGTTATAGGTGTCATTGAAGACCAAGGACAATGTTCCCCCAACTTGGAGGGTTTTGTAACAGCCTTGGTTAAAAAATCATGTAAAAATATATAAGACCACAGTTGATGGGACACGTATTCCAAGTTGAATGGGGGGCAAGACATCCTAGTGGGTGTTCATTTCGGTTATTATGGCTAAAGTAAATTGGAAAAGACAATGGCAAAGGCTTTGGGAAGGAAAAATGGCATTTTTGGTATTTTATTTATGAAATAAAGGAAACTAGAATAAAAGGAAAGTGAAAGGTCACAAGTTTCATGCGCGGAGGAAATTGAAGAAAATGGAGGCCTCATTGATAAAAAGGATTTTGAGGATCACTTGGGAAGTTTTTTGCTTATTTTTGGATCTCTCTCATTACTCTCTCTCTCTCTCTCTCTCTCTCTCTCTCTCTCTCTCATACTCTTGGACACTTAGAGTTTTCTTGGAGCACTCTTGGAGGAGTGTGGCATACTTGGAAGGAGCAAGCAGGGAAGAGTGCAATCAAGTAGCTACAACAAGATTCTTTACAGGTATCAAATTACATGTGTGTTTTCCTAGCTAGATTTGGCATGCATGATATTGCATGTGGTTCTTTTATGTAATGGCATGGGCTTTTTTAGGTCTGACAGTGTCTTTAGCCTAGCCTTTCCATTTCTGGATAACCTTGATGACATGGGTTCTCATACTTTGATTGAAATGGATTATTGGATGCATTCAAAGCTGAGTGTGGTGGATCTCCGAAATGACAAACACATGGCCTAGTGGTCCCTGAACCAAATTGTGGATCACATTAAAGCCACTAGCCTAATAACCCTTGAGCCAGACTATGGTTTGTGGTGAAGCCAAGATTGTGTGCCTCAGTGGGCCAAGGAACCCTTGTTTGTGGATGGTGGGATATACAGTAAAACTAAGAGGTGGATTACTCTCCCTTGGGCCTAGTAGTCCCGAGATGGGAAGTACAGTAAATCTTGGAGAGTGGGTCTCGATGTAGGGCCTAGTGATCCCTGGATTAGTCTGTGGATTACGGTAAATCGTGAGAGACTAGGAGGAACTAAAATTCCTCACGGTGTAGGTGGAGAACTCCAGTAGCATCCATGCTTGTTTGGTTATGAGTCCCACATACATGCTTGGAATATGCCATGAGGGTGAATGGCTGAAGAGAGACACTGGCACAGGTCTATTAGAAATAGTCCCTAAACGTAGACATGTAGGCTTGTGGGAGAATCCAAAGATCTGTGGATGTTGGCATGCCCATAGAATGAGAGAATTCAGAGGTCCGGAGTTCTAAAACCTTAGTAGGACTTAATGGTTGGTTAAAAAAAGGTTAGATGATTCTTAAGAGTCCTATTGCTAATGTTGAAGGTATGTATGGTGTGTTTCTATTGGTTCCACTTCCTTAACATGACTTAGGAGGTCGAATCATATCATAGTAACTTCTCGTCACATGTTTACTCAGTTGGCCAATTACTTAGGTAGATGTGGGAGGAGGGTGTTACAACAACTGATAATTAATTTCCCTCTCTCAAGGACACTTCTATGGTGATGATGATGAACATGTAAGTGAAACACAATGTAATCATGAACCAATTGATAGTAACACAAAGGTTGTTCTACCAACTGAAGCATTTAGAAAGTATGTTATTGATATTCGTAATGACTCTCTTGATCATGCAACTGACAATGAGAATGCAGTTAAAAAAGACATTTTTTATATTTTGGTAGGAAGAAACAATGACCAATTGACATTTCCAAGACAATTAACCCCACCATCATGGATGGAAGAAGACATGGTGAATATGAACAAACATAGTGTCTCAGGAACCAATGAAGAAAGCATGAAAATGCTTTCAGAACTAGCATAATTGAACAACGATTTTTTTCATTTTTTATAGACAATAGATTAATGGCAGAATATAGTGCACATAATGAGGAATCATATGAAGAGAACAATATAGTTCAATTAGTTGTCTTGGATATTGAAAGGAAATTTTCAAGCAATGACATATAGGTGGAAAGGAATGAGAAGTTACTTGGTTGGTTGCTAAAGTTACCATTAGAGAGAGTGGCAATGAAAAAAAGAAATGAATACTAGTGTAGCCACCCCTCCCACATTTACCCAATTTCACTAGCCTACCAGGGTAAACATGATATGGTGACATAATATGACATGAGCCAACCTCCTAGATCCAATTAAGGAAGTGGGGCCAACAAGTTGAACTTACCAACCACAAACTGACATCCTACAGAGCTTGCAAGAAACCCATGAGCTAAACAACCACTCTAAGTGCCCAAACCCTAAGCTATAATTCCTTTTTATTGAAACTGGCCCATAATCAGATGCATGACAAGGAATTCATGTGATTACAGGTCTCAAAATGCATGCATAATCCTGTAAGGGTGCAATTATGGCCAAAAAAAATCTAGTTCGAAGGGTGTGGTCCCATATTTTGAGTGACCATGTTAGGTTAGCCTCTAGCCCGCTGCCCATAACTCAATGAGATTTTCTAATATGATAAATAATATCAGGACAAATCCACCCATACAAAACATGATCAAGAAATTCACCTAACCATGCCTAACCATGACATTCATTTCATAAAACATATGGTGAAAATGTAATCTACAGGTCATGAATTCATATCTGAACATAAGAGTCTGAAATTTATCTAAGATTCACCAAGAAGATCTAATGCCATCTTGTAATAGTTGCGATAACATTTTTTATTCCAGGCATTCATCAACCATTCATATAATCATCAAACCTATCAAAATCCATAGATCATATATGTCATATAACCATCATATAACCAACAAATAACCAACATATAAACTAGAAAATAACTAAATGTAAACCATAAAATAACTACCATATAAACCATGGTAACTCAAACATCATATCACCATCACAATCAATACATATACTCATAGATCACAATAGAAAATACCTTATATTAACATAAGAAAATGCCAACCAAGTCAGGGACTTCCATGTATGGAACCAAATATTTATTTTAGCCAATCCTCCTCATGCCATATTCTAAGTGTTAATGTGAGGTATCATGGAGTGAACTACACATAACCAGACCCAAGGATTACAGTGGCCAAAGCTCCTTAACCCTCAACTAGTGATTCCACCTCACAGTGAGACATCACTATCAGCAACCAGATTGGTCTCTATCCAATCTATCGAGGACTCCAGATTGTTTGTTCCAACCATGGCTCCAAGAAATGATAACTCAACTCACAACCTTCTGGGGCTCCAGAGAGCTTTTCCAATCTAGCTCCAGGGACTAGTAACTCAAACCACTAAGGGCTCCAGAGCATTTGGCCCAACCCAAGCTCGAGGACTAGTGACTCAATCCAAGTTGTTCTAGGGCTTCTAGAGCTTTTATGACATCTAGTGTCCCTAGGAAATAATAACTCAACCCACAAGCATAAGGAACTTGAGCACCAATTAGAAAACAAGTGGAAAGACCCACAACACCATGACTATCCAAGAATGGAAAGGAGACACTAAAACCACTATCAATCAAGAAAAATCTCCATGCCTATGACAACACATAACCAAGAAACTACATGCATATATTGTGCATGCCAAAACTAGCAAGGAAATCACACATGCAACTTCATACTTGCAAGAAATCTAGTTTTACTTGTTGATCCACTCGTTCCCTTGCGCTATCCTACTTTAATTTTCCTTATTTCTCCAATCCAAGTGAAAACAAGAGTGTTCCAAGCATGCTCCAAGAATTCTCTATGTGTATAAGAGTATGAGAGAATGAGAGAATAGAAGAGAACTCCAAAACAGAGCTAACCAAAATCCATGAACTGATCCTCATAAGCCATTTTATCACTGAGGCCTCTATTTTCTTCTTTTTCCTTCATTTTCTCTTTAATTTCCCTCTCATGCAAATTTGTGACCTTTCATCTCCCTTTTCTCCTATTTTCCTTTATTTCAAAAATAAAATACCAATTAATGTCAATTTTCCTTTGCCAATGAATTTTCCAATTTCCTTAACCATAAATAACCTGAAAGTGACACCCTCTAGGATGTTTTTCCACCATTCAGCTTGGAATACGTGTCCCATGACCTTGGTCTTATATTTTTTTACATGGAAAATTAAGCTGAGGTTGCTACAAATGCCTCCCCCTTGGGGGAACACTGTACCCAATGATCAATGACACCTATGACTAGCAAGCCATTGAAAATAAAACATACCACCTATGGAGCTTTATAACACAACTTGTTGTAACATTTACAATGACCTATGCTGAAAACAAAACAACATACTGCCTATTGGAGCTTTATAAAACAACTCTTTACAGTATTTACAATAAAAACCACATATACTTATGCACATTTTCTTCAACCAACAAATAATCATAATGCCTATGTACCTTTATAAATTAAGCTCGTTGCAGTATTTACAATAACATACACATATATACATATGCATATTTTCTCTAACTAGAGAATAAAAGGCTACGATGCCCATATCAACAACAAGGGAATCCATACACTCACACATCCACCCTCAAATGTAGTAATAGGATTCACCTCCTTCCTAGGAAGTCCAAAATCCGTTGCCCAACTCAAACCTACATCCAATTTCTAGCGCTATGATCCTTGCGCTACTTATCCTCTCACTAAACAGTTACCACCTCACTCTTCCATGCCACACTCCCAATGTACTTCTAATTCCACATAACAATGTTAATGACCAAAACAAATTCATTCCCTAGACTTTCCTTCTCTACTACACAGTCCCTTAGGCAATTCAATCACCCCCTTCTATGTAGTCACACGCCTTCTAATTCCCACTAGCATCCCCTTCTCTTCTACACAATCCCTTGTGCAATCCATCACTTAGCAAGGTTTAATTACGATGGAAGGTCCAAACGCCAAGTAATATGCCTACCTCAGAACCATCATACTAGTTATAACATGCTCATGGAAATCAATGGACACTATTGGGTACCAGTGTCCCACAATGGCCTTGCTCCTAAAGTGCTTTACCAACATATTGTTGCATGTTCTTGTTAGCTCTACTATAATCATGGTTTTAGGGGTCAGGGATAAGCCATCTTGGTTGGTTATGCTCAAAGGAAATCCCACAACAGTCATTTCTTTCTTTATTTTGCTCTGCTTACTCTCTTCCACCTTCGTTGCTTCTATTTTTCCTCTAAACCTGACATAAACCCCTTTTACTTTAAGCCCCAAGCGCAAAGCCTAAACCCTCATTAAACCCTCCCATATGCCTTCACACCTTTTTAACCTATCACCTCATCTCAATCGTTGATTTTGTTCATCGATCTAACGGCTCCCATCGCACTTGATAAAGCAACCTACATGACCATTTCTTTACCGTCTGATCATCCTCGTTGAGATCTCATGGCATTCACTCTCCCCGTGCCCCCAACTCACCCGAACGTTAGTGCGCATTGAGAGTGGTTTTTCTCTCCCATTTACCGCTACGTGTTGGCCTCTGAGTGGGATCGCACGCCCTTGTCCTTTTACCTCTTCACGCTCAAAAGCAGTGCGATCAATACTGTTTACCGCCTAACCTATCCACCTGCCCATTGTAACTACCACGCAGCTTCACCGCCCGATCATGGTTAGATCTAGCCACTATAGATCTAACAGCCCAAAATCAATCTGCTCCCAACTCGTCTTATAACTCCCACAAAGCCATCTCCACCCTCCATTCCCTTGATCCGACATCCATTATCTCCTCTCATCTAACTCGTTAATTTAGCCATGCACCCCACATCCTTTGACCACTCCATTCATCCGAAGGAAGGAGTTGATCAACATGCCTGTACTAGTCACACTAAAGCCTCAACAACCATGTTTAATAGGCGATATGGCTCAGGGAAAGAAAGGACACACATGACCTCATAGAAACATTTATCAGTTATGGAAACTCGATGATACGAACACTCCAACTACCTAAGAGGACAACACAACACTTGAGAAGATCTGATTTGCCCACTACATCAAGCAAACATAGTCAGGGACTCCATTAGGCAGTTAAATGCAATTGGTGATTAATTATGACCCCTCCATACCTAAATGGTCCAAGTGCCCCATAATGTAAAATCTATAAATACCCAAAAACAAGATGTAATTAGGGTTGATGGTTTATGTTTTGATCTAAGGTTCAACTTTTGGAGACTGTGGATAGTTTTCCACTTGCAGCATATCATCTTCATTTTCAGCTAATACAAGCTTCTTTTGCTGCTAACTACTCACTTTCCATTTCCTCTCTATTCTAAGCTATGCCTAATATGTTGTATTCTTGATCTTTAAGGTTTAGCACTAGAAAGTTGTCATCCTATCTATGTGTTAGATTGTTGAATGTATCATTGAATAGGTTACCCAGGTTTCTTTCTATCTAGTGGCAGAGAGTTGTCATCCAGTATGTGCATTATTAGAATAGATTTACAAGCTTCTTACTGGTTGTAGTTGGCCATCACAATGTCTTGTGCATCTGCTGGTGTGGTCAGTATTCTCCATATTCACCTTATCTCTAAACTATGAGTAGTTGGTGGTCTAAAGCCTTGTAGCCTGGGGGTGTTCACGCATGTCTAGAGTGAAACAAAGTAGAAGTGGTTATCTGGCTTGAACAAGCATCATTCCTTCCATTCATACATTGCAGCAATAAGTTGAATTCATATGTTACTAGGCATCTTCGAGCTACAACCTAGGATAGTTTCTTGGAGCCCTAACATAATTGGTGTCGTTGCCGAGGAGAGGAGATTAAAGCTCAGCTTCCCTGGGAGAACGACACATCTCTAGCTTTGATGATAGACAATGTCTGGACACATTTCTGGTTGTAATCATCTATCTGGCGACTCTATTGGAGGACCAACCTATTGGTGACTCCACATTACAGTTTTGGCTTAGTTTGTGAGGCATACTCAGAGAAATCCTCAGAAATCACCAGCTAACCTAGTACCTAACCCTAAGAAGATTGTCAAGCAAAGAAAAACATCACGGAAAGGAGCATCAAGATCAAGTAAGTGTAAACAACCTTATGTATCTCTGCCAGAGAGGCTTGTAGTTGAGCATGTTCATGTTGAAAATATAGAGCCTAGCACTATTAGTGAAGAAAATTTCCCAAAGATTCATAAAGCTCCTTGTTCAATAAGTTCCCCTTTGGATCTCAGTCCAAAGAAAGCCTCCCATACAGTCCATCATTTTCCTTTATCTCTATCATTCGTTCCTCAGTATTCTGTCATCCAAACAACCAGTACTCTTCCATCTACCCTAGTCATGGCAGACCAACAAGCACTCACAAAGATGGAAAGAATCATAGCTGCTAGGTATGGACCACTAGTACTACCTGTTCCTTTGAATGCCATGCCTGCAGGAGAGTATCAGAAATACATGTCTAATTTCACTGGTACAGAGGGAGTAATAGCTAAAGAACACCTTGAGTCTTTTTATATTTATGCTGACAACCTAGATATCAGTGAGGATGATGTCTAGATGAGAGTATTTGTCCAAAGCTTTGATGGAGAGGCTAGAAAGTGGTTCAGAGAACTAACCCCTGGGTCTATAGAAGACATTGAAGCATTATATGATGTGTTTTTGAAGCATTGGGGAATAAGAAAGACCTGCTATGTTACCATACTGAGTTTGGCAACCTCAAGAGGGAAAATGGGGAATCATTGTCTAATTTTAATAAAAGTTTCAATCGTATGTATAGTAAGATACCAACTGAAGTAAAGCCTACCCCACCTCTGCCAAAGTCACCTATGCTAATGGTTTTGACTCTGATTTCTACCTGTTATTGACAAAAAGAATATGTGCCACTCCAGCTGAAATGCAAGATGCAGCCTTGGAGGTGGAATCCAATATCATGGCTGTAGAGAAACTCAAAGGCCATGCTGATAGAAGAAGGCAGAGAGGTGAGGCTTCTTCTTCCTTTGCTTCATCTTCAGAACCTAAATTAGACAAAATGACTAAAATGATAGAGTCGTTGGCTACTAAAATATCTAAGCTGAAGGTTGAGCAGAGCTCTGGAAAAGGAAGGCTTCCAAACACATTTGCTCCAAGGAATCCAAATTCATTCGGAAGAGCAAATGAACAATTGTATATCATTCAGAGGGGTAAAGAAGTCGGTGAAGAACAAAGGGTTAAGGCTCCTCTCCAAAACGTAGTCATGGAGGAGGAGTTGTTTGAAGAAGAGGATGAAATTCATTGCATGGAGGATAAGGGTAGTGCTATCTTTTTGACATTGGCTGCCTATGAAGAATCATTATTCCAGGACCAGACCAGTCAAGAGTGGGACAGAGAAGTTGTTCTATAGACTGATGAACATCAAAGATATAATTTGAGGTTAAGACCAAGCAATGTCAAGGAGAATCCTATCCAAAGAGCTGTTGTCCCCACAGAGCATCAGACCATCAAACAGAAAATACTAGCAGCTGACCCAGTTATCCTCAAAGCACCAACTCAAGAGATAAGAGGTCCTGACAAGTCCCCTTCCCCTTTCAATTATGAATCAGAAGTCTAGCAGTTAAAAATATATGTACCTCTGATAGAACTTGTAAAGAGTGAGGCCTTTAGAAAGCTTATCCTTGATGCTCTTGAGCTGAAAGCCACACAATCCTCCACTGACTATGTAAATTTACAAGAGGATAAACATGCAGTTGTCCTTAGCCCGATGACTGAACCTACTAATGAAAATTCTCCATCATTTTATGTCTCATTGACCATTCATGACAAAATCCTCCATAACTGCCTACTGGACACTAGTGCCAGCCATAATTTGATGCCCAAGGTTGTCATGGAAGAGTTAGGCCTTCATATCACCAGATCATATTAGGATTTATTCTCATTTGATTCAAGGAAGGTGAAATGTCTGGGATTGATTGAAGATTTAGCCATCACCCTAACTCAGCTTCCCATGAAGAGGATGATGATGGATATTGTGGTAGCAGATGTCCCTCCTAAGTTTGGCATGCTGCCGTCTAGAGGGTGGATTAAGAGACTAGGTGGGACATTACAAAATTATTTAGCTTATGCCACTGTCCCAGTCTTTGGAGGGGAAAGCAGAAGACTGTACAGAGAAGCCCAGTTGGCCTATATCATCAGTGATGAGAAGAATCCTTCTAATCATCCTATTTATGCTTTGGACACTGATTTTGGGGCATGCATTATCCAAATTGAAAAATCTTAGAAGGCCTCAATGCAGATCAGGAAACCAATAGTCTAGACTATGGAAGAAGAGGGAACACAAGCTTGGGATATGTTCTTGATGGAGCATGTTCAAAGGAAACTACAGGAGAAGGAGTGGTGCTGGTGTCTCTAAAACAAGAAAACATACATATGTATTTCAAGCTAACTTTTCATGTCACCAACAATATAGCAGAGTATGAGGCTCTGATATTGGGCTTAAACGCTACCAAAGATAGAGGAATTAGAAATATAAAGGTGTTTGGAGATGTTGATCTCATCATTCAACAAGTGAACAAAACATTCCAAGCAAGGCACCCAAGGCTGAAGGCATATAGATATGAGGTATGGAGACTCAAAGATTCTTTTGATAACTTTTGTATCTTATATATCCCTAGAGTAAAGAATCATCTTGTTGATTCCCTTGCCGTGTCTACTAGCATGTTCATCCATCACGTGCCTCCTAGGTTGGTCTCTGAAGTCCAAGTAAAATATAGACTGCCCTTGCCTGATAATGTCCAGCATTGGAAAGTTTTTGAGGATGATGATGAAGTAAATAGGTTTTTACAAGTCATTGATGAATTCTCTGAAATACAAATTGACCAAGAG
Source organism: Pinus taeda (assembly GCA_000404065.3). Classification (NCBI taxonomy): domain Eukaryota; kingdom Viridiplantae; phylum Streptophyta; class Pinopsida; order Pinales; family Pinaceae; genus Pinus; species Pinus taeda. The sequence goes on from APFE030782027.1 coordinate 39,326, forward strand.
AATGAAGTCTTGGAAGAAAATCCCTAGCCCCAGCTTCAAAACAAAATTGGCCATGATAGCATCATTCAATTACCTAGCAATTATATGCCTAAAGTGCCAGTTCCCCCAGAAAATTTGTTTGACCAGAATGACGTGCTTTATAAGGCTGCCCAAAAAGAAGACCAATCTGTAGTTCACAGGCATAATATAGGGAATCTAGAGCATCCCAAATATATAAATATGTTCACCCATCTATCTGCTACCTAAACTTCTGAGTATTGCACCTTGATGAAACAATGCTGATGTCTTTGCCTGGGAATACAGTGACCTTAAAACCTATGATAAAAATATCATCTAGCATAAGATTCCATTATAGAAAGACACCATCCCTTTCAAGCAGAAACTGAGGCCCATAAATCCCTTGCTCCTCCCCCTTATTGAAAAGGAAATCAAGAAGTTGTTGGCTGCCAAAATCATAGTCCCTCTGAAATATTCAAAATGGGTAGCCAACCTGGTAGTGGTGAGGAAGAAAAGTGGAGAAATCAGGTTGTGTGTCGATTTCAGAAACCTGAATAAGTGTTCCAAAAAGGATAATTATCCTTTGCCTAAGATGGAGCATTTTTTGCAAAATGTTTCAGGAGCCAAAGTGATGTCTTTCCTGGATGGATTTTCAGGGTATAACCAAGTTGTTGTACATCCAGATGACCAAGAAAAGACTGCATTCACCATGCCTTGGGGAACTTTTAGGTATTCCAAGATGCCTTTTGGGTTGATGAATGCTAGAGCCACCTTTCAGAGAGCTATGGATATAGCATTTATAGGAGAGAAGGATACGTTTGTCCATGTTTACCTAGATGATATAACAGTATACTCCAACAGCGATCATGACCATTTGCAGCACTTGAAGAGGGTGTTTCTGAAGTGCAGAAGATTTGGGATTTTAGTCAATTTTAAAAAGTCACAGTTTGCTTTGGAAGAGGGCAAACTCCTTGGACACATTGTTTCTGCTGCAG